>JBAMJV010001514.1:0-37982 GCA_037951105.1 Echinarachnius parma | reverse complement strand
GAAAGTGTGGGGGGGGGGGACAATCCCCTCCACTTTCAAAAGTGGGGGGACATGTCTCCCCCGTCCCCCGCCTGTTGACGCCCATGGTTACAGAGTAGAAGCACAACCTTATTTCAATCTAAACATATGAGATATTTGTCAGTCTTCATGTAGTTGTCAAACTCACCGCCTACAAACTCCGTAGTCGATGAGAACCACGCCAAGAACAGCACTGCAATCCATTTTATTCTAACCGCACGAGCATGACGAGAGCGAGATCGATTTCGCTTCATCTCCGCCATCTTGAACATACTCCAATAATTCGGATCTCGAATATGATTTTACATGTATTAGGCCCACATCCTGTTTCACAAAACATGCCGTTTTGTATGATTTAGCCAAATATTATTGCGTTTACTTCCTTATTTGAGCAACGTTGTTTGTTTCTCTGTGATAAACGTACATGTGAGACGTAGGCACTCATGAATACCTATACCATTATAACACTCACGATGTGATTATCATCCATTTGCTATATTGTGATTATTTTCTGCCGCATAATTCATTTTCCAGAAGGTATCAATGCCACGAATGTGTTGGCGAGGGACCAAGAATTTGTGTACCCTATCAAGGAAGGTTTGTTTGTTTGTTTGTTTTATTTTATTTAAACACGGTAAAAAGCCCTCGATCAGCCAAATAGGCTGTTTTTCAGAGAGGCCGTGAAACAAGGTAATACAATTAATGTAAACATCTAACCAAAACTACAACTATCTATTATCAAAACTACAACTACACAAAATCAATAAACTATAACAGAGCTAAACAAAACAAATAATGATAATTAAACGGTAACTATCAACATATTGTAAATTGCAAATAAATAGTATAAATGTGAAATTGTACTTAAAATCAGCAGTCGAACATACAAAAGGATTTTGCTTAACTAAACACAAATATTATCGATTTCATTTTCAAAAGCTATTAAATTATCCAATAATCTTACATGTTCGGGGAAACTATTAAACAACTGAGCACTTGAGACTGAGTATAGAGTATAGAGACATCCATTCTTCATATAATTAGTTTTGGGTTTACATAACTTCACAATTCTACGGGAATTACGAAGATTATGTGAGTCTTCTTTAAATATTATGTTGTCACATAAAAACCTGGGTAACATTTCATGAATCAATTTAAATATAAACACGACAGCATGTTTTTTCCATCGTAAAGCCTAGTGCCCACTATGCGATCTGCGCTTGCGATCTAGCCCGAGATGCTAGCGATCTCGGTTCGGTGTGAATCGCACCAGTTCGCCGCGAGTCAGCCCGATCTCATTGCGTACGCGATGTTTTCGGTGCCCACTATGCGATCTCACGGCGACTTCCCCTGAGAAATGTATAGTCCCTATTTCCACGCATGCGTGCATGGTTGAGGATTACAGCCAGGTATAGTTCGCTCTTGCTTGTCTTGACATCATAATCCACTTTGCGAGTTTTGTTTATAAACCCAGTGCCCACTTTGTGATCTGCGCCTAGCGATCTAGAGCGATCTTGCCCGAATAGGAGTGATCCCCTGAGATCTGTGCGCGCGTAATTTTGACTTTGACGCGCGCGTACTCCGTTATTATGAGTCAACAATGACTCAAATTTATAGGGTGTGTTGAGGGATGTATAAGGAATGCAAAACATGTGAAAAAACAACAATGTTTCTATTCATTCGCGTTACGCGCGCAAATACGCGCGCAAATACGCGCACGCGCGGAAATTTTTGAAACGCTTAAAATTGTCTGAAACATATAGTAAATTACTTGGGTTAGGGTTTTGAGCATTTTTAAATTTTTTTTTCATTTGACGGACGCGTACGCGCGCGTCTCCGAGTGTAAGCGCATGCGCATGAGCTTAAAAGATGACGATTGACCCGATTAATATTTATTTGAAATTTGATGAATTGAAATTGATGATGCATGACTGAGATATGATGATTAATGATATTTTACAAAATGGCGTCCTTATGACGTCATAGTGATATGACGTCACTGAAAAGCTAGATCAAGTTAGATCATGATCTATCATCATGTAAAGATTCATGACAATTGATTCATCTGATCTTGAGATATGCGACGGACAAAATTAGGAAGAAGAAGAATAAATAAAAATCTTGACGAAATCAATAGGTTATACATATGTATATGTATAACCTAACAAGCGTAAATCCATGGCTATTGTATTCCTCGACAATGCGTGGAAATGTGGCCAAGGCATGACCCCGAAGAAGTCACACTGAAAAGATTGCGTGCACAGTGGAATTGGGCTGACTCACTGCGAACTGATGTGATTCCAAGGTCGCTAGCCCAATGCCCACTATTTGTGCATATCTGAGACAGAAATTTCACATAATACATGTATCACAGTGAAATCTATGAAATCTATGGAATCAAACATACATAATGTATACATAGTTTATGGACAAAAGTGTGTTTGGGGGGGGGGGGGGGGGGCAATCCCCTCTACTTTCAAAAGTATGGGGGGGGGGGGGACATGTCTCCCCCGTCCCCTGCCTGTTGACGCCCATGGTTACAGAGTAGAAGCACAACCTTATTTCAATTTAAACATATGAGATATGTGTCAGTCTTCATGTAGTTGTCAAACTCACCGCCTACAAACTCCGTAGTCGATGAGAACCACGCCAAGAACAGCACTGCAATCCATTTTATTCGAACCGCACGAGCATGACGAGAGCGAGATCGATTTCGCGTCATCTCCGCCATCTTGAACATACTCCAATAATTCGAAACTCGAATATGAATTTACCTGTAGAAGGCCTACATCCTGTTTCACAAAACATGCCGTTTTGTATGATTTTGCCAAATATTAATGCGTTTACTTCCTTATTGTTCATCCGTGATAAACGGACATGTTAGACGTAGGCATTCATGGATACCTATACATGTACCATTATATTATAAAACGTCTCTGGTAAATTCAGTATCGTGAAAAACAGGGTGCAACCGGGGTGCGTTACTCGTTTTCATTGCACACCTGTTTTGCACGGCTATGACGTCACAATGCTTGTTTACATAGTTCTATCGGAGGCAAACTTGCGAAAGTGATTTTTTTAAAAGATGGAAAAAGCTTCGTTTTGTAAATTATATGCATTGTAGTAAATAAATCTTAGCAGTTTCGTAAATTATATGGTATGTGGTTTGATATTGGTAAGTTTGGGAATGGAAATGCATAAAAGTTTGATAATTCTCATTTTTACGAGAATTTTGTCGGCAATTTCTGGTGGACTACATTTGATCTGCTGAGCTTCACATTCAGTGAAGCGAGTGCATGCAGTAGTCGGATGGTGAATTTGATAAATTCCTAATATGTGACCCGTCCTACGGAGAAGAACCAAAAGTCGACAAAGTTGATTTTCTGGATTTGTATTTAGTTCGATTCAGCAATATCTAAGCTTTAATATGATATAAAGTTTGTCTCATAATGATTCTGCAACGCGGAGTTATTGACGTTTTTCTAAGGCAAATATTGAACGGTCTGGAAATAAGATGCCGAGAAAATAGCTCAAAAAACTTTACATCCATTTCGAAAGTGAAATTAGCGTTTTAAGCAGGCCATAAATGAAACGATTGCGTGAATAGAATGTAATGTCGTAGCAACCTTTATTCAATTCTCTTGAAAACTTGCATATCAGTCAATATGTATGATATACACCTTCCCTCCAGAAACTGTTGAATATTATCCATGCTTTGTAGGGATATGAACAGATTTAATTAAAATTTGAGTGGGTTTGGAACGATAAACTGTACACATCGCGCACATGATACAATAGCGAGCACTTTCACGTAACAAAAGGGGCTCCGCTCTGGCTCTGGTTATTGTTCGATTAATCGATATTGACAGGCAGTTCAGCTAGACCCTCCTGCATCCTTTGATGAAACCATACCGCAATCGTGCGTGCGGTTCCTTTTGAAAAACTAAAGCTGCGAAGCGGACGGGGCTTACAAGAGTTCATAACATAATGGAACAAAAAGAATTAAGTGTTCATACCCAGCGACGTCATCATCATGTAGTATTTTTAGTCTTCTTTGTTTAACTACGATGGTAGACTTGCGTCTGGTCCATGGCAGTTATGTAAAAACTATTACAAAGAACAGTATGTTGATACGTGAAAAGTAAAACGGGGTATTTGGAGGGGGAGGGCCCAGGTACCAAAGGGGGAGGGGAGGGGGGGGGGGTCCGTTGGTACAGGGTTTGTTTTCGTTCTTTTGGCGGGGAGTCGGAGTCGAGCCTCAGTCAACTTCAAAATGAAGGTATATAAAAGAGTGGGATTGTGCTTTAGCCAACTTAAAACAAGCTCTAAATAGCGTTTTCTGTTTGGTTTCAGGGGCCGCGAAACCGGGGGGGGGGGGGGGGGGGCTGCATTTAAAACAAAGAAATATATAAGCACAAAATAATAATTATAATAACAACCTTAATGTGCGGCTTGCTCAAAGGGGTTAGGGCCACTATACAAAAAGGAGGCCATTTGGATTACTAATCTCCGTGCAAACGGCGGCGCAGTCAATAGGGATTAAAGAATCTCGATGTGCGCTGGCCGCTCTTGACAGCTACCGAGATTTCCAACTTAGCACAAAGGGGTTGTTAAGAGGCGGAGCTTAATATCGATCGCTTTTAGTGCCAAATAATTTTGGAACGCAAACTTTTCAAACCCGCAAAAAACATGCTTCAAAACTCTGCTTAATTTTTACCTTTCCACTGGATATTTTTACTGGATATTTTGCGTACCGGTAGAACAGATATCATGGAAATGCATGAGGCAATAATATTTTTTTCTTCACTTTTTCATGCAATTTCAAATCAATCGTGATTTCTGAGGTTCGACATCTTGCGACTTTTGGCTCCCCTGAGGATGGCGAGACACATATATTCACACTCTAGAGGGTAGATAGACCGGGTTACTAATTGTGGCAAGTCTGTTTTCAAAAATCCAGCAAAATAAACGATTCCGTGGTTGAGCTCGTTTTATAAAACAAATAATACACGGTCTCAATTATCGTGCATCATGTAAATGCATCGCGCTCTCGGCTCTGTTAGCTCTGCGTTGTGCACTCGGCTTACGCCTCGTGCACATAACGCACAGCTAACAGAGCCTCGCGTGCGATGCATTTACATAATGCACTCTAGACCGTGTATTATTTGTATAACACCCACTAGTAGAGCAGATAAGTGTAATAATCGTTCAAAGTTTGGTATGGGTAAGGGGATGGAGACAGCATAATTATGTTCTGTATATCTATCATACGTCCTACACACTAGATTTAATAAATGTTATGGAAATCTATTTTTCGAAACTTTTGGGATATAAAAACTGTTGCCTTTTATTTGTAATAGTAATATTTGGGACCATGGTTCCCTGAAAAGATAAAGGCTGACATCGTCAAAAGGAGGAGCGGCCGGTGTGACCAGTGTCGGTGTCCATCTATACAATGTGGCATATCGAATAGTAATAGTGTGATACTGTAACAGTAATATTATACCCCTATGACCCAAAGCTGATAAAAAGGAAGCTGCACAAATCTCTACAGTTTTGTTTGGTATATAGCGCGGTCCATGGCGTAGTCTATATTATGCCATATTCCAACCGAGGAGGGGTCGGAGGGTAGTTTAATCTGAACATGTGAATTGATCTGGGTGTATGAAATGCTGTTTTATGCAATACATTAATACATTATTAATGATTAAAATTGTTCTCTTAATAAACATGATAGGCATATATTCAGGGGGCCAGGGGTTTGGACGGACCAGGATGAGGTAAAGAGATCGTTCCGGGATAGGAAATAGCAATAAAGGAGCAGCCTATCAAAAAATCAAGAACAAAAGACATTTCATGAATTCATTACAGAAAGAGGGGTTATATCCGAGGTGGGGGGGGGGGGGGGGGGGGGGCACTTTAATTATTTTTTGACGGGGTGTGCCTCACAGAATTCTGATATGGGGGTCTTAAGAGCTGACTACAAGCAAAACATATAGGGTCTTTGGAGCTACAAAAACCCTGAAACGGGAGTTAATAGGTCTAAGGAACAGACTAAAACTACAAAATACATGGACTTGGAGCTACCAAAGACCTACGGAAACCCTCAAATGGTGGTCCAAGGAGCTGACTAGAAGAAGAATAATGGACTTGACGCTACTCAACTACCTAGCCAAGACATTCCGGGGATCTGTGGAGCGGCAATTTTTGAAAATCTGGTATCTTGAGAGTGGCGATCGGGCGTGAAAACGGGTTTTTTGTAAGCGGCACACACCCGTCTTACATTATACATGAGTGCCACCCCCCCCCCCCCCCCCCCGAGGGTTATGTAGCCCTATTTCCCTTAGCCAAGCCATTGTTTAGGTCCCATCAAGAAACATATCAAAAGACACCGGGAATATCAAAATCGATCAACTCAGTCAATTTTTATATAAAAAAGTAGCTTTTTGGCGGCCATCTTGGAAAATGGCCGCCATCTTCGATTTTCGCTTGTCTAAGTGTTTTTTTATTCTAAAAAGTGTCCCTAAGGTAGTCTGCATACCAAGTATGTTACTTGTATCAAACTTTGAACGATTTCCATGATAATTTACACTTATCTGCTCTACTACACGATCTATGCAATGCTATATTGTGATTATTTTCCACCGCATAATTCATTTTCCAGAAGGTATCAATGCCACGAATGCGTTGGCGAGGGAGCAAAAATGTGTGTACCCTATCAAGGAAGGTGGAATCCCTTTTGGGGGCGGTCAATGCAATATTTATATTTAAACAACACCTTCTATCTCAGATATCATACGGGGATAGACATTATGCAAGCACAAACACTTCAATTAACAAGCAGATATATTATAATACTTAGTTTCTTTATGTCGGGGGGGGGGGGGGGGGGAGGTGGGAGGGGTTAATTAGCTCCTAGTGGTTGGGTTGATTAGTCCCAGGAGAGTACTCAAATAAATGAGCGATGGAGAGTTGACGTGCATGGATGCAAATTTTATTCAGTCAAAGACGAAATCCTGCAAAGAACAAGCAGAGAAAAGAAACAACATATCATTACATGAGCGGCAATAAACGCATGAACAACATCATAGCTTTAATACAAACTACAAAGTTAACTAAACTTTAAACATCACTAAGTCGTTATCCATCATGTAGCTTTGGAGGATTTACACTTTGTCATTGGTGTTATGATCATAACACCAATGACAAAGTGTAAATCCTCCAAAGCTACTACACTGACGGCCAGATATAGTGTCCGCAGCCGCCATTTACAGAGACATAAGTTGTCATGCACTACGCACTTTGAGGCCAGTACTGCATGCACTGGGGTGATAGTTTATCATGTGTGTTATGGGTGTTTGTCAGTGGCGTAGAGACGAGGGGGGGGGGGGGGAATGGGGGCACGTGCCCCCAATAATTTTAGCAAATGGGAAACATGAGGAGTCTTTTTTGTGTGAAAAAAAAGAAGTAATACATAGGAACCTTAAGGAACCCCCCCCCCCCCCCCCAAATCAGTCTGACCACGCTACACCACTGGTGTGTGTATAGGTGAGTGTGTGTGTGTGTAGGTGTGTAGGTGTGTATGCCCATGCACAGTACATACCTATAAAAAGTGTGTATGTTTGTATCGTAATGCAAAGGAATTCCACCTTCCATGATGGGGTACACAAACTCTCGCTTCTTCGCCAACACATGAATTCGTGGCATTCATACCTTCTGGAAAATAGATTATGCGGCGGAAATGGTAAAACAAATTATAGCGTTGCATAAAACAATGGTTAACAATAACATCGTCAGTGTTAGGCCTATGTTCTCACATCAAAGAGAAACAAACAGCGTTGCTCAATAAGGAAGTAAACGCATTCATATTTGGCCAAAAAAAACACAAAAAAACGCAAGTTTTGTAAATCAGGATGTACGCCTGCTACACGGAAATTCATATTCGAGTTTCGAATTACTGGAGTATGTGTTCAAGATGGCGGAGATGACGCGAAATCCAACTCACTCTTGTCATGCTCGTGCGGTTAGAATAAAATGGATTGCAGTGCTTTTCTTGGCGTGGTTCTCATCGACTACTGAGTTTGTAGGCGGTGAGTTTGACAACTACATGAAGACTGAGAAATAAGGTTCTATGTTAAGATTCAAATATGGTTGTGCTGGCGCATATCGCATTCACATTTATATACAACAATTTATTCTATAGCTTCAATCCTCCAGCAATTTGGGGTAGGTCTACACTACATAGTCGCAAACAATGAGTTGTTGGATAGTTTTATGATTACTATTTTGTAAGGAACCGTCTTCCCGAATGTAGGGAAGATTATGGCAATACCTGGGAAGGAGGTGTATAATTTTCGCAATTTCGGGGAGGTCCCTATGTAGCTTTACAAACCTAGCTTCTTTAAAGGTTCCCCGACATGCAACATGTCGAAATGTATTTGTTTCTTTTAGTATACACATCACATATCTGTACACTTTTTGACCTACATATGTTTGTATTTTGTTTTACATGGTAGCAATTATTTTCTGCAGTTTGCTAAGCCCCATCTCTAAGACAAATTTTCCAGAGTAAAAATCCCCCAGTGACATTACCTGTCAATCATTAGTCAGCTAACCGGATAACAAAAGACATACTCACAAAAAACATGCTCACAGTATCATGCACTGCACGTTTTATTTCCACACGATAGCTTATCAAAGCCTTTCTTTTCCTAATCATGGTTGAGCTTATCTGACATAGCAACTGTTATTGAAATTGAAAGTGTGTCAGTTAGAAAAGTCTTCAAACATGTGATGCTATTGTGAGCAAGCCCTCACCTTATGCGAAGTTGCATCCCACCTTGTATTGGTCATCTGTTCAATAATTGAGTATTGATTGACAGATGATGTCACTGCATGGGGGAAATTTACTCTGGAGAGTTTTTTGTAGAAGGTGGGCCATATCAAACTGAAGAAAATAATTGCTAAAATATTTTTAAAATATACAAAACATATAGTGTAGGTCAAATAGTTAACAAATGTATATATACTGTTATATATTTTTAATCATAGTTGTACTTCAATGATGCTTGGATAGTAGGAAACAAAGTTATAGACGTCTAAGTTACACTTGGCTGTTTTCATTACAAAATCAACCGTTGATACAATAGGGCGCTCCCCAGACACCTGTAATATTCAAATATTTGTTGTACTTAATCATGCGAAATGTGATGTTTGGTTAGAATAATTATATATTTATTAACTGGCCGTGCAAACCAAATGCATGTAGACTTTTGTTTATCTGTATTAGTGTACACATCAAATAAATTGTTTGACCTAAATATATTTCATATACATTTGTAAACATATAAGCAACTATTATTTTCATTTTGCTAAGCTCCACCTCTTAAAAATAGAGAGATCTTTAAACAAAATTGAAGACCACTTTGGTATATTTTCAATGTCAGATTGTTGAGAATGTTGAGCACCAACATTTATTCAAATTGGATATATTTATTAATATTTCTTTTTCTGAACCGATGTTGATAAAACAAAGTGTATTTTGTCATAAACATTGGTTTGTATATGTCATTACCTCATAAAACATATTTATTGAAACGCCCTCTAAACCAAAACTGTACTATCCATTTAATAGATTGCTTTTTCTATTCAGTTTCATACATCATTTAAAGGCTTTACATGGAAGTGGAAAACGTGCACTTTGTGTACTGTCTTGATCTTCATTGCAAAAATATCCAAATGATAACATGAGAAAACAAAAGATAATGTGCTTTATAAAAACATAAAGAAAAGCATGAAATGGATAATTGAGTTTGGTATAGAGGGCGCTTCAAGAAATAATTTTGTTGTGAGGTAATGAAACACTGAGTGTCACATTTGGAAGAACATACAATTTTAATGACAGAATAAACTGTATTTGATCAAAATCGCTTCAGAAGCAGCTGAAATATCAATTAATACATTATATCCGATCGGAATAAATGTGGTATCCCACATTTATTCGATGATTTAGGATAAAAATAATAAAATGCTTACACTTTTTCAAAAAATTACAAAAGAGATTTTTAATTGTTGTTTATGATTCATTATTTAAACAAAACATTGTCATGCACAATTGTTTTTTTTTAATAAAAAATGGTTGAAACCAATGCATTTTTAAGAGAAGACCCTTGTGTTTTAACTGCTCTTTTTGAATGATAACAGGCTTGTTACTTACTGGTTTGTAATTTTGTTTTCGAGCATAGTAGAGTTATAACTATTAGTTTATAATGTTATGGTGCAGGTTTTGGTTACTGAAATTCAGTTTGACTAAAACTGTACTATCCTTTTAAGTAATGATATCACTATATTTTCCGGATGGGTAATTTAAGGGATAGTACAGTTATGGTCAAACAGGATTTTAACAACTTAAACTTGCAAGTTATCATTAAAAACTAACAGTTATTATTCAATGATGCTTGAATGATAGAAAACATATAAACTGCAAAGTTACAGGCCTGGGCTGTTTTCATTTAATAAGAAGCCGTTAAGCCAAGAGGGCAGCCGCCAGGACACCTTAAGTTTCAATAATTTTGTTATCAAGAGGTGTGAATGTTAGATTTGGTCAAATATATGAGAGAATATAATTGTATAGATATTATAAAATACTACAGTATTTTAAAACTATTTTGATACATTTTTCAAAGATTTGTAGGATTGATATATATATATTTTATAGTTCATCTTATTTAATTTTTATTTTATTTGTTAAATTATTGAATACGATGTAGTCTCAAAATGTTTTCCAATCGGATATATAATTGGATATTTTATTTTTAAAACCGATTTATAAAAAAAAAATTATTTTGTCTTTAAAATCGTGCGTTCTCTTTAATGTTACACTTAGCTTTTTATTACCAGACACACAAATAATTATTTATTGAACCGCCCTCTAAACCAAACTGAACTATCCCTTTAAAGGGACTCAGTAACATTGTCCAAATCCTCAAAATCCAATTGAAATTCTAGCGGTTCCCTCATACCTTGTTGTATTCTTATCAACCAAAAAAGCATGGGACAGGTTTCGGTTTTTCAAATTTCCCTTTTGTTAAAAAGACATTTACGATTTAAGTGTTCAGATGTCAAATTATCCAATGGATCGTCAGAACCGTGTACAAAGTGAGTGCAATGAGTTGGTGAATGTCACTTTGCATTTTTGTTCATTACTCGGCCATATAAAGTCCATTTAACTTGAAATTTTCACACAACACCTAGTGGACATATCAGATAACAATAATATAATTTTTATCAACCACTCATCACTTTTTGCAAACTTACTAGATCCCTTTAAAGTTTGAGCTGGTGCATAAGTTCAAAGATTATAGCAATTATGAACATAATTTTGAAGATGTTCGATTTATTTGCCGATGAAATCCACTTTTTTTTAAATTATATTTTACTCACTCTATATTCATGTATAATACGATGCATTTATTTTGATAATATTATAATCATGTATATCATCCAGTATAAATGTGATGTAGTCACTCAATGTCAGCCAAAACTGTTTGATCAAGAGGTACACGTTGTGCTATATAGTTGTATTTCTTTTTTCCTCGCCTATTTTAATCTATCCTTGTTTCAATAAGGATGGCGCGCAGGGCTATAGTACTCCATGTACTAGTATTTATATGCCTCTGCGCTGCACTTCCGTTTTCAACTATATTCCTGACTAATTCAAATACAATAGAAACTGACCGGAAATATAATATGACTTAAAAGGAGCAAAGAAAATGGGATTTCAGCGGGATCCCATTTTCTTTGCTCTTTTTCAGTCATATATTTCTGGTCAGTTTCTCTATAATTTGTTAATTAATTATACAAAAAAGCTGCATCACTTCGGTGATCCCTCGCATATTATCCAAGTTGATTTCTATCCTTTGGGTTTATGTCAGGTTTCATAATAGCTTCTGACCATTCGAGCAATGATAGCTAAGTGGTTACTGGGACGAACACCGAACAAAGTATATTCCTGACTGTGATATTTGTCTTTCTTGCAGGTGAAGTTGTCCATCTTACAATACTGACAGCTCGTCAAACTAACATCAACACAGGAACAGCATTCTATCAGTGCTACAGAAGTGAACCGGACCGAGATGCCACACTGGAGTTTGGCCGGACAGCCAACATCACATCAAACCATGTTAATGCATCAGCGCCACCAGCTGATCAACCGCACAGTTATAGTACAGAATACTCGTTCATCAGAGTCGTGACTTTTTCAGGCAGCAGTTGGAACACAGACGGATTTGGGCCTTTCTACTGTCAAGGGACCAAGGCGGGCCGAGATGTGACGAGGGTTTCAACTTTCTTCACAAGAAGCGATGGTAAGAAGCGATGGTAATATTTAATCCATTTACTTTATATTTTTTTCAAAATTAAGTAATATTTATCATATACTTAGGTATATCCATGTAAGAAAGATTCCTGCGAATGATATGTGATATTTTCAAAGAAAAAGAACAATGTTAAACTGATGGTAATAATATTTATGTCAGATTTTATCCCCGATTGTCTGTGTGAAGTATCCGAATTCGAATACTTTGGACGATCGGGTATCCGAATTAAGATATGCTTGACTATACGATCGGAAAGCGTTCCGGAACACTTTGCAATTCAATCTTAGATGTTTCCATAATAAGGGAGACATTCGAAAAATAAAAACACATTTCAGTTTCTGTTACCATGAACCAAACAACAAGGTACAATATAAGTGTGGAAGTTTTAAGTGAATTTGGTGAATTTTGACAAAGTCATACGTACTTAAAAAGTCAGACTTATATATACGCCCGAAACGTAAACTGTCATTTGCATGTTGTTGCAGTTATACTATCCCGGATAATGATTTAAATTCGTCGATCCTCAATAACGAATGAGAAATCGGAAAACGGAATCCGTTTCATATTTCTAATTCAAATAATAACGGCAAAATACATTTACACATGCGCAGAGTTTCTGAATAATGTTCGCCGAAGGCTGCAGAATTACTAATTCCCTCTGAAATGTTACGTTGAAAACTCGCGGGGGGTTTGATGGTAATTTAACATGTTTGTATTAAATGCATATACCAATTCATGCAATATCTAGATTTGGCTGCAGTAGTTCCTGTCAGATATCACTCACAGAAAACAGTGTGGAAAGCATGTTATACCCATTCGATTCCTTCCTCTATGTTAACGGTTGGTACAATTGTCAATTATTATACATGTGAAGAGCTTGTTTGCAAAAGGGGTTAGATCCACTTTAGACTATTCCGAGAAAATCAAGTTTGTTCATTTCTCCCATATTGCAATATGTTTATGCAAAACAAATTTGCCTGATATACTACCCTACCATGTGAATGTAAAACTGAGTATGAAAAAAAATCAGCCTGTCTTCATATTTTTAAAATAATTTTTCCAAAAATTGAACTTTGTGGATCTAGCCCCTTTTGCAAACAAAAATTTCAAATAACTAATAGTAATCAATCTATGGTGTGTGTGTGTGGGGGGGGGGGGGGGGGGGCATCACCAGCCTTCCCCCTCCCCCAACTCTTCAACATGCAAACACACTGGGACACAAAGCAAATTGAAAATGAGATTTATAGATTCTTACACTGGGGGGAAAAAATCCAACTACACAACAGCTTATTCAAATTAAACTTTTTTCGGGGAGGGGGTAGGGGAAGGGGGGTGGGCAGGATTTAAGGGAGGTGGGGCAGCCCTAGTCACCCACTATGAACATGTATGTGAGTTGGCTCATAACTGAAGTTTTTTCTTTTCATTCTGATTAAATTTCACCCAATAAAAGCAAAAAATAATGACAACTCACATGTCACCGACATTGCTCAACTGTACAATATTTTGTTTGCAAAAGGGGTTAGATCCACTTTGTTTGCAAAAGGGGCTAGATCCACAAAGTTCAATATTTGGGAACATTATTTTAAAAGTATGAAGACAGGCTGATTTTGTCATACTCAGTTTTACATTCACATGGTAGGGTAGTATATCAGGACAAATTTGTTTTGCATAAACATATTGCAATATGGGAGAAATAAAAAAAAAATTGATTTTCTCGGAATGGTCTAAAGTGGATCTAACCCATTTTGCAAACAAACTGAAATGGATCTAACCCCTTTTGAAAAAAAAAAAGGATTTTTCTTAGCCATTTTGTTACACTTTTTGATGGGAATTTCAACTTTTCTTTGGTATCATCTTATAGAGCTACTAAAAATCAATACATTAAAGGGATCTAGTAACTTTGTTGAGATGTGCAAAAACTGATGAATGGTTGATGCAATGTATACTGTTGTTATCTCATATGTCCTCAGGGTATTGTGTGAAAATTTCAGGTCAAATGGACAATGTATGGCCAAGTAATGAGCGAAAATGCAAAGTGATATTGGGTGATATTCACCAACTCACTGCATTCACTTTGTACAGGGATGAAAATCTCGCCCGGAGATTTTCTTATCTAAATACTTCAATCATACATATCTTTGTAATGAAAGGGAAATTTGAAAAACCGAAAGCTGTCCCATGATTTTATTGTTAATACGAATACAACAAGGTATAAAGGAACCGCTAGAATTACAATTTTATTTTGAGGATTTGGACAATGTTACTAAGTCCCTTTAAGACAACAAAATCAAATTTGATGAAAATGGATCTAACCCCTTTTGTAAATGAGCTCTTCATGTACAGCAGTAGAGTATATATTTATAGTAGCTGCGCTTTATACATGTTCATATTATTATTATTATAATAATGTACAAGGAGAAAAATTACAGTACTGTTTTAAATGTACATATTATATTTGTTTACCAGCAAAGAGGAAAATATTTAATATACATGCTTCCCTTTTATCTCTCTTTCTCTATTCCGTTTAATAATTATCACATCTTCTTTTCCTCCAGCCTCCTCTTTATTTTTTTAACTCTCTCTTTATTCGTACTTTCTATTTTGATCTATATACCTCTCTCTAAGTCCTCCCTCTCCTTGTTTCACCGCTGTTGTCAATTCGAGTGTTTAATGTGCATCAGTGTCTGTGCATAATTATATGTTTACGATTGATGTGTCTATGAATACTAATTATTGTACCATGTTCATTGTTGGTCCCGGACTTTTGTATCATGTTGTTTATCACACCGGAAATAAATAGATGAATACATACATAAATAACATTATTGAATAATCTATAATATATAACATATGTTTTATCACAATAATCACATATGAATGTTAAGGAAATTACAATGTTACCATATTTGTTTTGGCATTAATTATTTCTAAATTACAACCAAGTTTGTTCCAAGTGATGGAGTCTTTACTAGAACAGTGAATGTTGGTGATACTGGTGTATCCATCACCATGACACAAGTAACACAACCCGATTCCCAAGGTCGTGCAATTCACTGGAGAAGGGATGGAGGGGCATCTGTGAAACTTCGACTATTATCCTATCAAGTTTCGAACCCGGTCGAGGCTTCAGACGAGGGAATATACGAGATCTACTTTGGCACAGAAAGGCCTGCTGCACGTGGCTCCCTGTATAGGCTCATAGTGAGAGGTATGATCAAGATAAGATTCTCCTGTTTTACCAAATTTGGTGGCTTGAGCCGTTCTGTACTAGTCGGGAAAGTACAAGAAATTGGTAAATTACAAATATACAATACAACCTGCCCTAGGTCTGCAACAACCTGTATATAGTGAATACCTGTAAACCACTATACATGAATCCAAAGGAAGAAGTCTGAATAAACTTTACCCTGTTTTTCTATAACTAGTCTTTATAGAGAGATTGATTCTAATTTACATTTTATCTTTTAATTTCAGCTTACATAATCCTAGGTGTGATTGGTATCTATGAAAATAATAATTCAAATGTATTTACATTCATATTCTAAGCGTATAATATCAATTGGTAGTACATTTGAAAAATAAAATAGACCTGAATTATTTTGTGCATCTTAAATGTTGCCTTAGTTATTTGTTTTTACATGATTTGGACGGATATTTGATTAAGTAAAATTGATTTGTTATTTTTGGTTGAAGACAAATTGTGTAATTTCGTGAGAACATGCGATTACATTGTAGATGTAAACTACTGTCAATTACATCATGTTCAACTAACTGGGTTTGTTTTCATTGCGTTAACCTTATTGCAGTGAACAATTATGACACTTGGTATATAGTGTTCCTGCGAATTTTTCTTTCTTTGATCTTAACTTCGTTTTTAATTTCTGGATTCCTTGGAAAACGAAGGTCATTTAACGTGTTGTATTTAAATTGTTAAAGTGATGTTCGGTAATTTATTGTTTTTGTATTATATTATTCAGTCAACCCATGTTTGATTAGGGGTCTATGAGAAGTGTTATTATGGAGAAACGTGCCATTATATGTTTTATTTACCTCTCAACTATTTGTGTTTCTACTGAACTTTTTAATATTGTTTTTGTTACAATGTCAAACAGAATGGGAAGAGTGTAAATTAGGGGCTTGCTACGATGTAGGGTATGTGACTAGTTGCATTATGGATCATGCATATATATTTATATGGCGCTTATTACGGGTGTTTCTACGACTTAGGATACCTCACAACTGATACGTGCGATGCCTATTGAGTTTGTTTAATTAATGTTGCCTTCACTTTTTTTTTTATTTGTCGAATTTCAGAATGTGCAGCCAATATGTGGGGGACCCCTGACTGTGTCGGGGTGTGTGATAAGTGTTACAATGGAGGAGTGTGTGATGACCAGTCTGGACTCTGCATCTGCCCGAACAACTTCAAAGGACCCAATTGCCTTGACAGTGAGCACTTATTCATGATCATTTCATGATTCATTTTACTGTATATATAATTGTACAATCCAGAAATGTATTAAATTATGGCACACTACGGAGGGTTTCCTTCTTTCTTCGACAAACTATGATATGAATATTTGTTTCAGAAATATATTCCGACAATATGTGCCTATGAACATGAGGAATATTCAGATAGTATTATAATGTTGTTATTTTACCTAAAATAAAGAATCACAAAGTAAGGTCTCGGCTATAGGCCTATACTAGCTGTTATAGCTAGAGGCCATTGTTCAAACACAAGTCCCAACAAATCGTAAATTTCATATTTTTCTAGAAATAATAATTAATAGCGAGATTATCAGAACATGATAAATTTGTTTGTGTGTGTGTATCTTTTTTGCTTTTAGTCTAAATTGAGAAAAATAATGTTTTTTTTTGTTATATTTGTAATTTGTAAATACTGTATTCAATATTATGTACTTATGATGTTTGTTTTTTTCAGGGACCGTCTGAAAAACAGTTATTGGCTTAGTAACGGTTCCCTGGTCAAATACAAATAAAATAAAATTAAATAAATGAACAGCAAAAACGGTGAGCTATACATAGACAAACTGTCTTGACTCAAGACGGTCTATTACAAACGGTACCCTTTTTTTTTAGCAACAGCACTAAGAATCTAGAACATGTTAATGGTCAATAAAATACATAAACGTAAATAAATTGCCATATGTAGGCCAATTCTGGTAGAGTAGAACATTTTCATTCAAAATCTTCCTTTAAACCTACCTTCATGTATTTTCAGTTTGCAAGAACGACGGTGGGAATCGGTTTGGTCTGAACTGTGAATTCCGATGCAGTTACGACAGCGATAGTGCTAAAAGTTGTAGGGGATTTTTGTTCTGCCTTCCGGACCCTTATGGATGTACGTGCGATGCAGGATATGAGGGCTTGCCTTGCACTCAACGTATGACACTCCTTTTAATCTACACAGAACACATGCATGTGTTGTTTTAACAAAAGCTTAATAAAGCAAATCACAATGATAACATTTCATCTGTGCTACTTCGTTAGCGACACAGAGAGCTTTAATTTGATATATAAATCATAACAAATGGCCCACTGATGAGGCCATCTCGCAAAGAGACGACACAAATAACTGTTTTGCGGCGTCCCGTACTAAAATGAAGACTAGGCTACTATGTTTATATTTTTGTGCAGACCCCCAGCAAAGATGTGACGTGTTTGTTTTGGACTTCAAAGCTAAAATTCCATTCATGATCATGATGAAAGAAGAGACTAAATATAAACAAAGAAGATATCAACCAACGTCATTCGAGACGGGGAAGTGTGGAAATGTGACTAGATGTGGTTATTTAGCCAATTAATACCATAGCTTGTCATAGGTTGCCATAGTAACAATTGTTTTTGCGTGATCATGAACGTACACACTACTGTATACGATTCTTGCCGAGCATGTGCGATGTTTTATAGCATGCCCCCAAAACAGCTGCGATGATATACGTAACAAACATTCCTTTTCTTTGATTTGGAAAGGGGTGTCATTCCTCTTTGTCGTACAAAACAAGGGCTTGTATAGTGTATGAACTGCCTACACGTATGTACAGTTTTAGGAAATGCAAGTTTGTCATTTACCCCACTATTTCACCTAAACGATTGAGCTGTAGTATCGAGATGGCATTGTCAAATTCCCTGTCTAAAAGCCCATGTATAGTTGCTTTTGCAGTGATTCATATCAGGAAAAAAAATATTATACTTCGTTAGGGCTGAAATAAATGCATGACTTCTGGTATCATCATTATCTATATATACCATGATATTACTAAATATAACTATTTAACTTAATTTCTCACAAATTTAGCAATTAGGAAGGATTGCGAACGCGTACGCGCTCGTTAATATCATTCAAGTAAAATGTCGCATGAAGTCTATGAACACCCTCGTTCTGACTATGAAATAAGAGTATCATGTTTAACATGTTCTTGAAGTAGAAACAAACAAAACAAAACAATAATTTTATTCCAAATGCTAAAATATAAGCAGTGCAATGTATTTTTGTTTGCTCCCATTTTCAATAAAAATACGTTATTAAACTAATAGATAAAATGCCATTTGTCTAGACCTATCAACTAATCAACACCGGCAAACAAATATCATGCCGCCTCTCAGAGCATCCATAAGGAGCCTGTGAAAGCAAAACAAAAACTATGCTCACTCTGCAAAAGAAATAACGGAAGGGATGATTCAGGGACATTTGGGATGTTTGAAAAAAGGTCTTACTACACAGTTTGATTTGTGTTATAATAACAATAATAATTATGATAATGTTTCGATTTATATAGCGCCCATTATGATTGATAATCATCTCTAAGCGCTTTACAATGATTTTATTACCCCGGTCATGCGTTTCTAAATGCGTTTTGGTTCACTTTAATTAACATAACATTGAACTATTACTCAGATTTAACACAAATAGTTGTGTGTTAATTTATAGGTTGCTATGATGGAATTTTCGGGGCTGGATGTACACAGACTTGTCACTGTGCGTCAGGAGCTGTGTGTAACAGATACTCGGGGGTATGTCCGGGAGACTGCGAGACAGGATGGTCAGGTCACAACTGTCAAAGTAAGTCTCACACGACTCGATAACTATTTTCAATTATCAAACCTGAACCACAAAGGATATAAAACAGTGATCTGTATACGTTTGCATAGACTTTTAAACTATTTATTTGTAATTTTCCATATTCGAAATAGTAGTTTCAATCAATGTATGTAACTATTTGATTTGTCCTCTATTTAGTCCTTGATACATGTGATGCTGGATACTATGGGAGTGAGTGCATCAATAAGTGTCATTGCTTGGGCAATGTTGGATGTGACAAGACTACAGGGGAATGTCCTCAACAACAGTGTGCTCCGGGTTCGAAGCTGTACGATGGACGGGTCTTCTGTGAAGGTATTAGTAAAATACTACCAAGCTACATCATGTATTTGTACTGCATGATGGTTAAACATAACGCATTGAAATTAACGATGATAAAGATAGGTATATCAATTCATTATTCAAATACACAATCAGTCTACATGGACGTGCTTGTGTGTAACCACTTCATACGTTTTCGCGAATACTAAAATCTGTTCTTGGTAATTTATAAAACGATGTCTTTTAGTGAGATAACTTGTGTTTTAAAAGAAATGGTCAGAAAATCATTGAAATGGCTGAGAAGAATAACATTGATGCAATTATAAACATGATTATCGGATGCTGGTTTTAAAAAAAAAATCAAGTGACTATTGAACCAATTAAATTAGGTAACAACACAGGACACACGTTCAAACACGGGTTTTATAATCGCACAGTTATATATATTTATTCTTCTTTAATTCATAACAGACAACATAAAGTAATAAATCGTATACAGATCTTATACATAATTGTGAGCGATATGAGTAGTAGTCATGAGTCATGACATTAAAGGTATAGTGAAATCCCGGCTTTGATTCAGGTTTATAGCTATGAATATGTGCCTATATTGATATACCACACTCTTTTTTTCAAAGAAATCCTTAAGTTGAGCAAAAAAGGTAAATTTCATGCACATTTTGGGGGTTTTTTCGCATCAGCGTTCCATACTCCTAAAAAAAGGTATTGATAGCGGAGCGGACGTGTAAGCACGTGTCCATCGGAACATGATATATTAAAAGGACCACAGCACGGAGGTCAAAGTACGAGCTTGCATGGTAACATACAGAGCCTTTGACTTGCTAGTAAAACAAACTCGTATTTGCTTGGAAATTGAGGCTTAAATGAAAATGCCTAAACAAATGAATTGTAGCAGGATGAAGCGTTTACGTCTATGACAATAGAGTACCAAGCTAGACTGCGATTGTCATTTTGTGACGTCACAAAGATGACGTCATTTGTTCTTCGCCCGGACTCATTTTTTTCACGGAGGTTTCTAAAGTGAATTTTCAAGTTGATTTATTTTATTTTACCGGGTTTTCCCACGAGGAAAATATGTTTTTATTATATAGTAATCTTCATGAAAATCTCCCTTAGGTACAGTAAAAAAACATTTTGAGGTAGTTTTATTGGCTGTGGAGCTTTAAGGCCAATACCAATATTTTAAAAAGAAGACTTGTGGTGTTAAATAGACAATATGTGTGAAATATTAGATATACATGCATGAAACATGCATATGCTGCTAACCCAAAATAGTTCATATTACAGCAAACAATTAATGACTGACAATTTGGGGGTGTCATTTCTCAATTATTTCATATAGATGTTCATATGACTGTAATTCTGTAAAGAAAAACAAAATATTATAAGTTATTATGCTGTCTGCCAATTCTGCTCGACTACAAGTTATCCAAAAGGGCAACATTTTGGTAAGTATTGTGTTATAATAATGTAATTAAAAGAGGGCAAATAAAATGGGATTCCAACGGGATTCGAACCCGAGACTTCCGGATTGCTAGACCGGTGCTCTACCGACTGAGCTATAGAAAACCCTAGTACGGTGCTCGTCCCTGAAAACCCTTGGTAATTCTCATTGTGTTATAATTGTAATAATGATAATAATATGTTCGATTTATTTGGCGCCTGATATGGGATATTGCAGGTTAAGCAATTTGTAGAATACTCTAAACATTGTCACGAAATTATACAACCGCAACTATACTGTATTGCATTTTCATTTAAGAATGCCGTGTAGGTTTCTACGGACTTGATTGCGATGAGCAGTGCCACTGCGCGGATCAAGCATGTAACAAAGTGACTGGGATTTGTAATGGATGCCTTGGTCAATGGTTTGAGCCAGATTGCCAGTATGGTAAGATGTAAAACTTGTAAAAACAAGTGTAATTTCCTTGGTCCATGTGCCACTTATAAAATAATTAAACAACATATCTTAGACTGCATTGGCTAACCTTCTGTTCATCATGCGTGCATAGATAATTCTCGTATTATTTTCAATAGTGATATCCGTACAGCTCAAGAAAACGTGAATTTAGACTAGCAACCGAATTGTATCTAATACCAATTATGAGCCTAGTAAGACAAACTATATGAAGAAGCTGTTACGAGTAGAAACTTTGTGAACATGTTCGAAAACTGATGAGGGTTGATATGATGAAGAAACTGATCACTTCTGCGATCTGATATGTCCACTGATTGTATGAGCGAAAATATAGAGTGATATTTGCTAACTTAATGCACTTTTTTGTTTACACAGTTTGAATTCTCCCATTGAGATTTTTACAATCCAAACACTTTTCTCATAAATATCTTTAAACGAAATAGACATTTGGAAAACTAAAATCAGTTTCATGTGTGTATTGGTAATACGAATACAACGAGGTATTTGAGAACCGGTAGAGTTCTAAGTATTAAAAAGAAGATTTTGACAATGTTACTAGATCCCTTAAATTTTGATAATGATACCAGCATATGTATGCAAAACATGACATAGTTGTTCCCGATCGGATATGCGCTTGGCTGCAAAGCACGGGAGCCGAGTGCGAAACCTATCGATGACCCAGCACTTGTGTCCTTCAGCAAGGCACTTAATCCATATTGCTGCTCCCCACCCACATGCGATAATGGGTACTTGGAATGAGTGAGGGTGTGTAAAGCATGGGTACACTGTGCAGTAGCACATGTTGGAACGTTCACCAGGGAGTTGAGAGAGTGCACAATAAGTGAAAGATAAATTACGGGTGTGTATCCAATGAACACGTTAAAGATAATATCAGGTTCAGGTCCCCGGGAGTACGGGGCAATAGCTCCCCTCCCCCCCCCCCCCCCCGAAAAAAAGCCACGTTTACGTGACGTAATTTATAGCAAGCGACTACGTGTTCATATAAGAACATGTATTATCAAAAGGTACAGTCATCAAAAATAGTCTAAAATAATATAATAAACGCAAAACCCCTAATTCTGTTGAAACGGTTCCATGTCTATAAAAACAAAATAATCCGTTACCCCCTCCCCTTTCCCTAGATTAAGTAAATAATTTCCATCAAACTAGTAAGTGGCACGCTAGGTTCCTGAATGGTATAACATAATATAATTATTGATAACACTATTTAAATGGTCTTCTGTTTCATATCGTTTTCAGGAATAACAAGAATCAGTCCCAACGAGAAGGTTAATCCCCTGTCAATGTCTTCCTTCACTTGTCACGTGACTGGCAACCCGCTGCCAAATGAGGGGGCTGTGAACTTATATCGTCTCGACGGTAGCCAGGCTATAAATGATGGGATCGTGAGGGATCAAAGTACTGAAGAGGATGGAGGGCTCGCTGTCGTGTTTGCTGTCAACAATGTATATCCTGGGGATTACTTTTGCACTTACACAGCAGGTCAACAAAGTGCAATTCTTGCAACGACTTCTCTGACTTACGGTAAGATAGCTTGGTATTTATGAAAAGGACCAAAGAGCAATAGTATATCCATTTAAAAGAAAACTGGATACTGGCTTACTTACTAGTACTGTTGAAAGCATACATCCCGTAACATCCATACACCCCGTAACATCCAGACATTGCTTTCTTTGTTATCTGTAACGGATCTCATAAATAATCAAAGTTTGTTTTAGACTATTGATCTCTTACATGCATAACGCACATTGGAAGCTGTTTTGTAACATTCTGCGCTGTAGTGGATTTGAGGCGGACTCAACAAAAGCGGATTATGTTACTGCTGTTGATGCGTATGCTGCTATGTCAGTGCCAATATATACATACCATACTTTACCATATGCGATGCAGACAATTTGCCATGCACCTTTATTTCTGCAAAATTGTTAGTCATTTGTTTATTTCAAATATGTCCAACTTCCAGTGCTGCCTGTACTTGATGAGTCACCAAGTGTGTCCAGCGTAACATCCTCTTCAGTTATCCTCCAGTGGTCAGGCTGGACGGTAGAGGACGTGGGTGACCTCCCGATCGTAGGATACACAACATACGTCACTAGGTTAGGGGCTGTGAACTGGATAGAGGCAGCGACAGTTGAAGCAACTATGACATCTGCATCCATAACTGGTCTTGATTTCGATACTGCCTACGCGTTCAGTGTGGCGGCCGCAAGGGAAGGACCAAATGGCATGGGTCCGAAATCCCCGGCAGCAAATGCTACAACATTGTGTGGAAGTAAGTAAATCTCATTACAGTATCATTAATGTTGCTACAAAGATAGCATGTGCACATAAGCACATTGTTGGAGCTTGTAAATAAATTTACCCAAGACATGTGATCTACGGGCTTTATGGAAATGTTTCACCAGCAAATACCAACAAGATGTTTAAAAAAAAATAGATGTCTTGATTTTTGTTGAAGACTATTTGAATAACATAGGATTAAAATGAATTGTAAGTTAATTTTATGGGATTGTTTCCGTTTTTTTTTGTACTGCAGTGCCCAGTGCTTCTCCACCTGGTTTCGTGGTGGAAGCAGTGAACCAAAGGCAACTACAGGTCTACTGGCAGGTAGGTCACTCTCTTCAATTAACCATTGCTTAGGGGAATATGGTAAACAATTATACAATTAAATAATACATTTAATTATGCAGCGCATATAATGTTACAATGTGTAAAGTGAGTGAGTATAGTCGGTAAAGGTATGTGTTTCTTAGTTATTAAAATGTATTATTGAACTATGGACTTCAACAAAATATTTATTCATTTGTCGTTATTATTTTTAACAATGATTTTTTGTTTGGAAGTACAAACTGATTATCATGTTCAGTTATCATGTTCAACATACCTGCCTCGAAAATATTTTTTTTAAAATTATGTATGCTATGTTACTTTTTAGGCTCTGCCAGAGTCGGCATTTTTGTGTAGAAGTGGCAACTATTTCTACAGGATCAGCTATTCACCATCAGGTGGAAGTCCTGCATCGATGATTGTTACTGATGTAACGAGTACATCGTTGCTCCTGACTGGCCTACAAACAAATCTGGAGTACACTGTATATGTAACTGCGGAGAACAAGGATGCCGAAAGTGCCAGAAATAACCCACTCGTTGTGAGGACAGCTGAAGAAAGTAAGAACTCAATGATATCAAAACAGGGGATTATTATCATTAAGGACTTGTAGCATTCCCACTTACACGTTTAGGTGCAGATTAGTAATTATTTCCTTGTTTAATAATTTCATGATCATTTTAAATGCATGCAGAACAATATGTGTGTCATAATCAATATAATATTCTGGCATTCCTTACACAGATTCCAATAATCTAACGCTATGCCAGTTGACAACAATATTTTGATCATTTAATTGATCATGTACTGTACATAGTTTGTGAATTAGCATTATTGAAGAGCTCACTTCCGAAAGGCGCTAAATCCACTTTCCATACAAATTTAGTTAACGATATATCTACATGTATAATCTCGTAGCTATCTAGGAATCCACATTTTACGACAAATAACTCACTCAAAATAAAAAAATATATAGCAGGTTCAAGTTTCATATTCCCATAGCCACGTGTACAAAGTGGGACAAAGAAACCTGTTTTCCTCGGAAGTTGCAAAAGTGGATTTAGCGCCTTTTGGTTGAAAGCTCTTCATATTACCTCTGTATACGCAGAAAGCATACATCTTATGGGTGCGGCTTGTTATTCCAAAGGTTTGTTAATATTCCGAACACACAAGTTTCGTATACCTGGGGGTTCATTAATCTGAAAATGAAATAGGGTTCGTTAATTTGTTGCATAAATCCGAAGGTTTTTTATTCCGAAGGTTCGATAATCCGAAGATTCGTTATTCCGAAAATAAAATAGGGTTCGATATTCCGAACGTTCGTTTATCCGAAAATGAAATCAGGTTCGATATTCCTAAGGTTCGTCTATCCGAAAATAAGTCGGGTTCAATATTCCGGAGGTTCGTTAATCCTAAAATGAAATGGGGTTCGTTAATCCGAAAATGAAATGAGATTCGTTAATCCGAGAATGCAATAGGGTTCGTTAATCCGAAAATGAAATTGGGTTCGTAACGAACTTTATTTAACTAGTGAGATCATCAACAACTATCTAAAAACCACTTTTGAACATTGTTGTCAGATGCCAGGAAGTAACAAACATTGTTTAGCCCTCCACCTATCAATGACCATCTTAAACTGTTCTATCGCAGTTGCCCCGCCCCCTAACAGCCTGTCCATCGCACATAGCACACTCGGTTCGTTTACTGTCTCATGGTCAGCGGTGCTGCCTGTGAACCTTAACGGTAACATCCAGAAGTATGAGATTCAGTATCAAGCTGTTGTCGGTGACGTTGGAGCTCAAGCGGCTCTTGCGGAGGTGCTAGGTTCAAGTCTCGAGGCAGAGTACACCATCGAAGACCTGGTGCCAGAAACGAACTACATTATCATGGTGAGTTATTCAGAGATGAAGCCTCTCACTAGTACAGTTTTGATAGTAAGGGGTTATGTTATCAATGATTGCGGTACTTCCCACTTAAAATAAATACTTGTCCGTATTGGAGGCTTTGCATCTGACACAATCCCTCATGGTACGAAATCATCTCAGGGATACATTGGGAGAGATCAGCCGAAGTTAAGCATCTTTTCGGAATGCAGAGTGTCCCGTAAAGGAAAAAACGGAGTCCAATGTTTACAAAATGTAAGTCAGAATTTAACAAACCGCTCGAAAGCTCATATTCATGTCCTTAAGCAATATGACATCATAAAGATAATAAAAACATCACTCATGAATGATTAAAGACAATAATGATGAAGTGGTATACTGTCCGAAACCCAATTGTTCAAAATAATAGACGACTTTTATTATTAGAAACGTTCCGCTCAATTGTTAGCTGCATAGTCGGGCAAGCTCCTGTTTCCTGTTTCGCAGGGGAAAAACCCGAATACATGGAAACCTGCAGTTATATTTAGTCATATTTGTATATGAATTAATTTTACAATGCGCTTTCTGAATGAATAAAATGTTACATAAGCCATTTTCCCGTCATTAACAAGCATCATGAATTGAATGTAACAGCCGTCTATCATTTTGAGCAAAATAACTCTATATTTCGATGCTGTATCCAGGTAAGGACTGTGAATGGTCAAGGAGCAAGTAACTGGTCAGCCCCGGTCATAGCCAGGACCTTCCTATCAGGTGAGACTTTCGTGTTATTAATCCTTACAGTCAACATTGTATTTATCTGCATTTGCTGCTCTCCATCCAGGTGTGTAAATGGGTACCCAGAAGGGTAGAGCGTATTTATTTAGCATTGTATGCAGCTACGAGGTTGCCTGGAATGCTCCCCGGAGAGTGGAAAACGTGCACTAAGTGTGATGGATTGATTGCAGTATGCATCCGATGACTGGGGTAATAATACTATTGTAAAGCTCTTAGTGATGATTATCACTCATATTAGACGCTATATAAATCGAGAATATTATTATTATTATTATTATTATCATTATCATTATTATTATTATTATTATTATTAGTTTTATTATTATTATTATTATTATTATAAGTATTATTGTTATTATTATTATTATTATTATTATTATTATTATTATTATCATATATATTGTCGTATATTGTCAGAAAAAAATCTAGTGACTATTCGAGCAATGAAAAGGGTTTCATGGGAACGTCCAACATTCAAGGGTCTTTGTAGCTCAATGGCTGAGCACCGGTCTAGCAATCCGGAGGTCTAGGGTTCGATTCCCAGCGAAGCCTATATTCTTTGCTCATTTTCAATCAACAAAAACTATGAAGGGGTTAGTCCATGTTTGGGAATCTAGCAATGCACGAACATGACGAATATGATTGCTACCCAAGACATGTGGTATGGCACTTAGAGGTTAAAGGAAATTGGTAGTGAACAAAAAAGCCGTTGTATATATTGTTTACCATATTTCTTGTTGTGACATATTATAACATAATTCTTTGGGTATATTTGTATGAGATTTTTGTATGATATTGTATATTATTTAAAATACTACGTTGTTCTGTAATATTTTGTATGTTTTATTAAATTCATGGGCTTCATCTTTGTATATGTGTTTGAATGTGTACTTGTGTTAGTCGTTGCAGTGCGTTTATAGATAAAGCATACACATTTCCTTTGCAATTGTTTTGATCACAGCACAAGTTGGTAACTCATTTGTCTAATTTAATTCTATAATTTTTAATAACTAACAAAGATTTTTAACCTAACCGAAAACCTAAAGCTTAACCCACGGAGCAATCATAGCCGGGGTAAATATCTAATAACCATCTCAACTCTATACCTACAGATGTCGGGCAATGCAGCTCGTCCAATACCACTATCATGACTATTTTCTTAGCTGTCATGGCGGTTATCATCGTCATTCTTTCTGCGGCGCTTGGATTGATGTCAGTGAGAGTCAAAAGGTGCGTGATTTCGTTGTTTTTATCTCAGAAAAGTGGCAAAGCAAGGTGGTTTGATGACAATTAGCATAGGCGCCGGAAGTGGGGGGGCAGGGGGGGGCGGCCGCCCCCCCCCCCCCCAATCCAAAAAGTGGGGGGGCAAAACGCGTTTTTGCCCCCCCAAAAAGCCCCCCTAAACAAAAAGAAGAAAAAAAGAAGAAGAGTGGGAAAGAACAATAAAATGTTTGAGCTAAGACTTGATAATTCTGACGTTTAAAAACTAATTTAAACATCCAATTATGTTTTCGCTGCGCGCTACGCGCGCCAACAGATTATCTCAGTTTGTTATGTACCACTTGCGTATGGTCTGGGGTGAGTACTTTTTTCTGTACCGGGCCACGTAGTTCCCGTGTAGGCTAGCTGGCATTGCTCTGGATGCTTGTGTGACGTGCACCAAATTGCACCATTTCAAGTATATAAATGCAAAATCTTCCCCGTGAGAGGGGGATACCCCCTCCCAAGCCCTCCCCCTCTGGCTCTACTTCAGCCCTCGGTCACTTCGCTCCCTGGGCACTCATTTTTGGCTGTAAGCTATGATGTTGGATCATACATAATGTGGCATAATGGTTTTTGTTTTTATGCACCAGGATTGCACCATTTCAAGTATATAAATGCAAAATCTTCTCCGTGGGAGGGGGATACCCCCTCCCAAACCCTCCCCCTCTGACTCTACCCCAGCCCTCGGTCGCTAGCTTCGCTCCTTCGGGACTCATGTTTGGCCGTCAGCTATGTTGTTGGATCATATATAATGGTTGAAGTTTTATGCACCAGATTGCACAAGTCCCAAAATGCAAAAGCTCCCTACCGTGGGAGGGGGGACACCCTCCTCTCACCCCCTACCCCCCCCCCCCCCCCCCGCTCTGTCACTTCGCTCACTCGGGCTTGGTCGCTTTATCCTCGGAATGTCTCACTCTCACCTCTGGCTCAAAGTTGGCAACCCTGTGAGTGTCAGTGACGGATCTACGGGGGGGAGGGGGGGGGGGGTTAGGCGGTTTAAACCCCCCCCCCCCCCCCTTGGGCTGCCAAGTGAAAATGTATCAGTGAAAAAAGTGAAACAAAATCACTTACGGGGGTTCAAAAGTGCAAAAAAAAATCGCCGCTTTGCGGCTCATGGATGAAAGTGAAAAAAAAAGTGAAAAAAAATCACTTACGGGGGTTGAAAATAGCAAAAAAAATCACTTACGGGTGTTCAAAATAGCAAAAAAATTCGCCGCTTCGCGGCTCGTGGACGAAAGTGAAAAAAAGGTGAAAAAAAATCACTTATGGGGGTTGAAAATAGCAAAAAAAAATCGCCGCTTCGCGGCTCGTGGACGAAAGTGAAAAAAAAGGTGATAAAAAATCACTTACGGGTGTTCAAAATAGCAAAATAATTCGCCGCTTCGCGGCTCGTGGACGATGCTCCGCATCGTCATTGGGTCAAACCCCCCCCCCCCCTTAGCAAAAAGCTAGATCCGCCCCTGAGTGTGGTTGGGCATGAGCCCCTAAATACATAAATCGTGAGCCCCCTTAGGGTTTTGCCCCCCCAATCCAAAACTGCTTCCGGCGCGCCTGACAATTAGTGTTTCGATTTATATAGTACCTATCACCATGATTGATAATAAGAGCGCACTAATGTTTATAAATGTAATAGTTTGATTTTTGTTTTGTTTTGTTGGTAGTGTACCTTTGTAAGACCAGAATTGTCTTGTTTTAATCATGTATCCAAGTGGCGTAGCATGGTTGGACTGGTTGTTGGTTGGGGGGGGGGGGGGGGGGTCTTTATGTATTCCTTTATTTGTACACAAATTTCCTCTTATGGTACGTTATTGTTTTGACAAATCATTGGCCTTCTCGCCCCCCCCCCCCCCCCCCCTCCCCCACCTCGTCCCCCCATAGCTACCCCACTACAATATCCCATATAGTATTGATGTACAACAACGTAAAACTCTAATCATAGCTCAGCATTAATTTGTACACCTTACATGTATATTACACGCATCCACAACCCTAATATACGTGAAAATACATTTTTGCTATCTAAAGGTAAAAAGAGCATGTAGAGTTGCCAGATTGTAAGTGTTGTTTGAATTCCTAACGAGACAGCATCTCTTTGCATGCAGACTTTCTGCTCCAGCTGGCCAGAGAAAGACGGACGAGGTCGATCACGTGTACGAGTCGCCGGTCATGGCATCGGGGCAAGGTGGGAATCCGGGAAACCCTGACCAGCAGTACACCGAGTTACAGCATGACGTGCATCCTGATTATATCAACATCGGCACTAACCAAGCCGAGGGCCATGACGCTAATTATGAAATACCCGATCCAATTATGCCTCGCACACGGAAGACCAAAGATACAGCGATATAATGTTGTTGTTGTTGTTGTTGTTTTTTGGTGTTTTTTTTTTTGGGGGGGGGGGAGGATGGCGGTGGGGGTGAATACTTTTTACCATTGCAAAGAGTATGTATAATCATGACAAGCTAGCTGGTCTGCGCATAAATAATTAATTTAAATAAGTAAATTCTAGCCAAAAAATCTGGTCCAGAATGTCGATGCAGTTTCTGAAAAGTCAAGAAAGAACAGAAAACTCATACCTACATAATGCCTGGAGCTCCTCGCGTTCCTATGACATGCAACCGTTTACTTAACGTTTCGGTTTCAATTTTGTTGTACATTTCCATTTGGTCCATAGTATAGGTTTTCCCATCCATTTTAACACTTTTGTCATTCAATTTCATTAATTTGTACTTCAAATTCGCCCCAAGGAACCACCGGAGCGGAAATCCTAACTTCAATTTCGTCTTTTGTCGATCAATTTAACAAAAAGACCACAAGATTTAGTCATTTGTCACACATTTTCGTCAATTGTAAATCAAATTCGTCGGTCACAGGTGCTGAACACATAAAAGCGAAAGCAATTTCGTCAATAGTTTGCAATCAATTTCATTAAAATTCGATTCAAATTCGTCTCATGTATTTAAGATGTAATGTTCTGTTTTATATTGTCTTGATGTAATTGTTAAATTGTAACATTAATCATTTAGGGGGTAACATACACATGTATACACCTGAAAACAAACTCACACGCACAAAAACACATACATCTCTGCACACATGCACACCAATTCGCACACAAGCACGTTTACCAAAGTTTGCATTCAATTCTTTTTCAAGACATACATATAAATAATATAAAACAATATTAAATAATATGTACACACACACGCACATACACACACACACACACACACACACACACACACGTACCCGTAAATCGTGTCAATCGAGGACCTAAATCCTTGTACTATGCAAACGTGGACACACTAATATGTGTCACATTGATATTCTGCGTCCAACCGAGGACTATTGTGTATGTGTTTGACTTTCTGCGTCCAACCGTGGACGTACGGGGTGCACGTTAATTTTTCCGGATTTTCGATGCGCGCGCATATGAATGGCATATGAATTAGCAATCCTTTGCACTAGTTAAGTAAACGAGGACGGTCCACGGTTGGAAATGTGTCCGTGGTTGGATAGTAGTGGCATATATTATGTCCTTGGTTGGGGGTGCTTACAGACTCACACGCACACACACGCACACACACACACACACGTAAACACACACACACACACCTCATTAGCATGTTTTAATTTTACCCTATTTACGCCATTGATTTAAAGGAACAGTCCCTCTTTTACAAAACATCTGAACAGTTTCCAGTTGACGGATGGGGATGAATGAAACACACACACAACAAATCAGATCGAACAGCCCTATAATTTGGATTCTACGAATGAAAACGAATGCGTCTCTCCATCAGACTATATATCGGTCAATAAAAGAGTTTAATTGATTTAGCATGATATTACAACTATATTATACTTATTCTTGTAAAGGTATTGTGAAGCCGACATTTGTAAATGTATGTCACGGAAAAAAAAAATCTCAAAAATGAAGAATATGTAATAACATGTAGTCAGTTTAAGCGAGGTTTGGTTATTTTGCCTAGTGTGCGGTCATGCTATTCTTACTTGTGCGCGGGTCACGTAGCTAGCGCGGGTCATGTAAGGGTCACGCATAGCGTTGTGGTACTTCGTGGAATCCATGTACGAACTTCCTCACTGGGTGAATATACGTATAATTCACAATTAAAATTGGGACGACGGTTTATTAGTTTTCGGTGTATAACTCCACGAAAAAGAGATTTCAAGCCCTAATTTGAATCAGGCATGCTATTAAATGACATTTTCTTTCATATAAGACAATAACCTCGCAACTTTTGAAATTTGGCTTGCAAAAGAGGGAATGTCTCTTTAATGCTTTCTGAACATTTGGTGTGTTTCATTATTGATAGTGTATGTATTATTTAAAATAAAAAAATGTTAACCCATTCAGGACTGGCACCAAAAATACCATATGAAGACAGCCATATGAAGACTGCATTTTATTCTGAAATCAAAATAGTTTTGAATGAGTTAACATATTATAATACATGTGGGCAGCCCATCCTCAGGTTTTGCGACCATCGTTAGTCAAGTTAGTAGATGCCTGTCAATAATAATACTTATCAGACGTTATAATATACTTATCTTGTTTCTGATTTTAATCCGTTTTTTATCGTTTCACCAAAATAAAAATGAACATTGTATTACGGAATGAACAGTAAAATACATCTCAGATCGTTTTATCAATTTTGTTTCGACTTTGTATGCACGATAATTGTAAACAAAACTTTAAGTATGTTATCAACTGAACTTAAAAACAATTATATCGACGTAAAGATTAATTGCTAAAAAGACACTCATGACATAATTATTGTTTACAATAATACACCGGTAAATAATGATCATAACTGATATGATAACAAGATACTAATGATACTGATAACAAAATATTAACACGAACAAGCTCTCAATTATGTGGGACACATAATTTCATCGCTTGTGCGTTATTCTTATGTAATACGTAACAAAATGACATGAAAAAAATGACAAGATAATAAAAAATACATCGATAATAATAATTTTAATGTAGCATTATACACTAGCACACATTATACGAATCAAGTTTATGAAAGAAATATGATAACATACTCATATTAAACTGCTTCCTATTTGACTATACGTTTTGATTTACATTCTGTGTAATAAAAGCCATTCATTGTTCAGTTACTTGAACGGTTGATTACATCAGTACACGTTGCATTGCTCAAATTTGTAATGCATTTCAAGTCATTACATAATACATGATACATTGAAGGCAGATTTCTGCATTAACTGTTCACAAGACCTACTGAGTGAGGACTAAAAAAACAAACACATATCATGTTGTCACGATGTCTTGCATTGTTTGTTTTACTTGACTGTTTAGATATCACATTACTCGAAGGGTAATGGTTATTGCAATGTTCACTTAATGGTGCATTACTCAATGGTTGCATTCAAGGTGCATTTTTTGGTTTTGATGAAAAAGACGCCATTTATTTTGACTATATGCAAGCATGGACGCAGTAGCCAGGCAGTTGTCTTAATGAGTGGGTTGGGATCTATACAACATGACATATTACATGTTGCATTACTCAAATAGGCATGCAACAGATAACCTACATGATATGATGCATCGCTTGATCATATATTGACGTGACCAGAGAATAACAAAAGCGCCTCATGGGGATCAGTTCACTTGTTGAGTACGTTGGGGTAGATATGAATTTATATATACAATACGTTTTTTTGTTATTTGTTTAACTTAATTGGTAGATTAATTTTGCATTGCTCAAAACAAGGCACACAGCCGATGCATGCCTTACGTGATGCACTTATATGATGCATGATGCATATATGCAATTAATGTATGATGATCATGCATGTTGATGGCGGATTTCTGCATTTAGCCCACATGGCCAATTGCATGACAACTGCAATTAATGGCGACATCACGGGACCAGAGAGAAAACGCCATGATACCTTATTTCCATAACGAATATCACAGGATTTGATTTGTAGGCTACACAGCCCCTATACAGAGTGTAACAAGAATGTCGGTACACCGAACATTTGACATAAGTAATATATTTGTCGAATAATATAGTTATATATACACATTACACAGCCTACACACAGTACATGTTCAAGTTCAGTTGACTTATTACCGAACAAAACAACAATTGATAATGAACAGATACACAGTGTATGAAATGAGCTGGAACAGAACAGAATAAAGCGACCGTATTTCGAAAACAAATGAGCATGGTAATGGTGTGACTGCAAAACGCGAGGGTTGTACGAGGAAAGTCACCCTTACAATCTAAATTTGAGAATAACTTGTATCAATGTATTTCTAACGTCTGAGAATAACTTGTATCAATGTATTTTTTAATGTTTGAGAATAACTTGTATCAATGTATTGTTAACGTTTGAGAATAACTTGTATCAATGTATTTTTTAATGTTTGAGAATAACTTGTATCAATGTATTTTTTAATATTTGAGAATAACTTGTATCAATGTATTTTTAACGTCTGAGAATAACTTGTATCAATTTATCTTTAATATTTGAGAGTAACTTGTATCAATGTATTTTTAATGTTTGAGAATAACTTGTATCAATTTATTTTTAATGTTTGAGAGTAACTTGTATCAATGTATTTTTAATGTTTGAGAATAACTTGTATCAATGTATTTGTAATGTTTGTATGTCTTCGATGTGTTAATGTATTGTTTGTAACCCATCGACTGGACTAAGTGAGGAGAGCCGTGTACAGGAACTTGTGTCCTTTTGGCAATACTCAGGCACTAGTCTATGGAATTTCTTCTTTTGCCATCATACATTCATGTCATTGTTACTCTTTTCCTGGAAATAAAATAAAATGATAAGATATAAGACCATTGTGCCAAAATCACAACATATCTACAGGATAGAAAGCGGAGTGAGAGAAAGAGAAAGGGAATGAGAGAGAGACTGAGAGGGAGAGGGGTAAGAGGGAGCAAAAGATCGAAGGGGGAGAAGGAGACAACATTCAGTGAACAGTAAAAGACGAAAGAGGAACAGACCAAACATGGGCCCCGTTGCAGAAAGAGATGCAATCGATTGTAAGTTACAATCGATTGTAAGGCAAAACTTTGCGCTTTCCCACCAATGAGATTTGTGCATTCAGGATACATGACCTGAATTACAATTAATTGTAACTTACAGTCGATTGTATCTCTTTCTGCAACAGGCCCCTGGACATACAGTTATGGAAACATTACGACAAAAACAATGAATAGCCACCAATTAAATAACAATGTAATTATAATAAAATATTTTGTTAATATGAAAAGACTATGATAATACAAAAACATTCGGCAACGGTAATTATAGTAGACTATACATTTCTACAATATATTGGGTTATTGATATACATGATGTGTTCAAATTGAAATTATCTTATTATTCGTTTTACACAACTAAGAATGTGAATTTATACAGATAGTACACATGATTATGAAATCTACTGCACACATAACACAATAATTATCTTATATTTTCTTACTTGCAAAAAGTCTATATCACGCGCTATCATTTCAATTACAGTGGATGATCATCTGATACACGTAAGCTTTATTATACAATCTAATGTATACAACATAAAATCGCGTTATCACCAAATCGCCTCTTCGATTATTACACTTAACCATTTCACCAATAAATCGTTCATCTTGTTGAAAGAAAATTTTATATCAACATATGGTAGATTTACTACATTTACTCATTCCAGAGTTACATAATTATTAATTCGTGGTGGTCGAATATATGTATACATAATGCGTGAAAATGTAATGTAAAAATGGATATCATATGACCAAGTAATGAGCGAAAACAAGCCCGCAGCCAGGATTGTTCAAGGGGGGGGGGGGGGGGGGGGGGGGGGGGGGGGGGGGGGTGGTGTGTAATTTTTACAAACGGGATCGAGACCGATCGTGGCTAAGACCGCTGGTTGGGTTGAGTAAGCGTGGGGGGGGGGGGGGGGGGGGTCGTCAACAATATCAATCGTTGCCAGAGACCACTGGTTTAGATGGCCAAGACCAGTAAAAGGTGGACCTTTCTATAAAAAGAATCGGGGGGGATGCGTACTCACCCAAAGAAGCCCTCTGGTTACAGGCCTGGAACATGCAAAGTAATTCACTAACTCATCGTATTGCCGTTGTACTTTCCACGGGATTATTAACTTTCCGAACATTTTTATTGCATTATTATTTTACTTTTATTGCCTTTAAAGCAAAATGCTTGTTACTTAATGGAAAACCCAAGTTGACAATAGTAAAATCGAGACAAAAGAAAACAAAAGTGTATTATATACACTACTTCAAGCATGATAAATATACAATTCTAAATTAGTAAGGTTTATAAACATATTAGATTATTACATTTCACTAAGAAACTAACCTAAACAAATAACAACAACCAGTACAACAAATAACAAAAAACAAAAACAAAAAAACACACAACATCAATACTCAATTTTTGCTAAGCAATTGACGTTTAAACGTGTGTTTAAAAGTACTACAATTATGAACATTCTGCAAATCTAAATTGAGTTTATTCCATTCTACAACTCCCTGGTATTCAATTTTGGTAAGGAAATTTTGTCTTTTCCTCTTGTATGCAGTCTATGAATATCTGTGTGCTTATATCTGGTATAGCTAGCTAGGTTACCACGAACATAACCGATATCGAGCTAGTTAGTTACTAAAGTAATATATGTTTCCCTATACATTTTAACACTTTTGTCATTAATTTTCATTAATTTGTACTTCAATTTCGTCCCGAGAAACAAACAGACCGTAAATCCCAACTTCAATTTCGTCAACTATCAATCTAATTCGTCATTTGTCATTAAATTTCAAACACTTCGCATTCAAAACCATCAATTGGCATTGTGAATGTTAAGATCAAATTCGTCTTTGTTCAACCAATTTCGTGATTTTATCATTCAAATTCGTCACATGGTATATAGCCCTATATGCCTGTCTGTGTCATGACTATGTAGATGGTAGGTGATTAGATGGGCATGTGTGAGTGTGTATGCGTGTGTGTGTGTGTGTGTGTGTGTGTGTGTGTGTGTGTGTGTGTGTGTGGGTGTGTGTGTGTGTGTGTGTGCGTGTGTGTGTGTGTACATATTATTTAAAATTGTTTTATATTATTTCTATGTATGTCTTGAAAAATAATTGAATGCATTTTTTTGTAAACGTGCTTGTGTGCGTGTTGGTGTGCATTTGTGCAAATGTGTGTGTGCGTGTGTGTGTGTGTGTGTGTGCGCGTTTTTTTTTTTGTGCGTGTGAGTTTTTTTAGAGTGTATACATGTGTATGTTACCCCCTAAATGTTACAATTTAACAATTACAGCGTAAATAAATGGGACGAATTTGAATCGAATTTTAATGAAGTTGATTGCAAATTGACGAAATTGCTTTCGCTTTTATGTGTTCAGCAACTGTGACCGACGAATTTGATTTACAATTGACGAAATGTGTGACAAATGACTAAATTGTGTGGTCTTTTCGTTAAATTGATCGACAAAAGACGAAATTTAATTTAGGATTTCCGCTCTGGTGGTTCCTCGGGACGAATTTGAAGTACAAATTAATGAAATTGAATGACAAAAGTGTTAAAATGGATGGGAAAACCTATACTATGGACCAAGTGGAAATGTCAAAAACAATTAAAACCGAACCGTGAAGTAAAAGGT
>JBAMJV010001513.1:107500-112623 GCA_037951105.1 Echinarachnius parma | reverse complement strand
ACATTTAAATAATCACCAGTTGGAACCCTGAACATGTTATTGATGCAATTTATCAATTGATAATTGGGTCAACTACCATCATCAGTTGATACAGTCAACACATGTACGTTGTGGAATGGTATAAAGAGATGAATAGTCACCCTGGTAACTTTGTAACACTAGATGGCGCTAGACCACTTTGTGTCCATGAAAGAGTCAGACTTGAACTGCTGCTGTATGCACAAGTATTCATGTTTGCCTTGTGACTGATGTTGCAACTTGACTGATTTGCTTTCTTTCTAATGATTCAATTTCACACAGTCTTTATTGGTATGGGCCCCAATGAAAGGGCAATGCACCATCAAGCCCCCAGGTACAAGAAGTGCCTAGGAATGTATTTCCATCACTTTCCATCACTTAGGAAGAGAGAAACAGAGACGTGGGATTAAATGAGGAGAAATAATATAGAAAGACACAGAGGGAGAAAGTAGGCTAGAGAAAGAGGTGGTATAGAGCTAAAACATAAACAAGAGGAAGAGTATGAGAAAGGTGGCAGAAAGAATAATGGAAGAAGGAATAAGGAGGATAAAATAAAGGTAGAATGTGTCACAGAAAAGCTTTCAGATTTGTTTCATCATTTAACCCTTTCACAACGAAATTCTAGAATCCCCATAGACTTTGTACATACTACATAGCCCACCCGGTTCCCGTAAGCAACGGGTTTAAAGAGAGAAACGGAGAGAGGGTTAAGTGTAAATGAGGGGAAATAAAAGAACTAAAATGAAGAAAGACGAGGGAGAGGAAGAAAGAGCAATGTGAGAGGATGAGAACGTTCGCAGGTTTTTCTTTATACTGGACACAAGACACATATAGTGAGAAAAAGAAAGGGAGATGTTCAGGGAAAAGAAGAGATATAGAACAAATACTGTAAGAAAAAAGGACAGAAATTATTGCAAGATTCATATGTTGGATACAGACAAATTATATTAGCTCCAATTCACCCTGTGGCGAAACCTGGTTAAGCCTGGGTGAAGAGTGGCAAATATCACATAGCCTGATCTGCCTGTGTGCTCTCTAAACTCGTGTCTATTTTCTTTTAATCAAGCCGCGATGCGATGGCTGGTTTGAATGCCAGTAAATATCATTGGGGGATATAAGAACTCTGATTGTATGATGATTGCATCCCACAAGCCATTCATCTAGTTTAAAGGGAACCATCACCCCAAAATAACCATTCTTATATTAAAATGAAAGGTAATAGTTTTAGAAGTCCATTCCACCAACAACGTGAGTTCAGAAAATGGGTTTCCAGACAAATCAAAACTCATCACCATTTGTGTCTTTAAAAATTTGAAGAAAAAAAAAAGTCTGGAGTATTATTTATTTCCTTTTGAACCTGTGGCATTTGTGACAAGTTCACTTTTCATTCCATTTTGGGGTGAGAACTTCTGACATTCTGACATTCTTACAAGTTCATGATCGAGTGGCTAAAAGTAATCTTTCATCCCTGTTTTGCCCCAAGGTGGGTTTTATACGAAATTGCAGGGTCGAGTAATGGTGCGTTCGTGTCATGAACGGCGGACGGATGGATTATTTCCCCTTACTTAGCCCTCTTCTCAAAGTAGCCCTATTGTATGACTTTGACACTACTGGCAGACCATATAACAATTGAATTCTGTTTTGCCGTTCATGTGATAGCGCAAGTTCAAAGGCTTTGCTGAAATCTGAGATTTTTTTTGATACAATATCATGGATTTTGTATCATGTTTTTTATACCTGTCATTATTATTATTATACACATACCTTTTTGTATGTGATTTGAACTTGTTGCTGAATTGCTGAATTGTTTTATTTTGTTTGCATTTTTTCAATTGTGATCAATGTTTTATTTTTGTTTTATTATTGCATCGCAAAGAAATGATTTTGAAATATTTTCTGTTAGGTTTTGTGACGGGGCAAGTTAAAAATCATTGTTGAATTTAAAATGAATGTAAAATGTTTTTAAAATATATGCAATTTAAAATTATAATTTTATGAAAATACTTCAAATCATTCACAATTTTGCACTTTTTTCTCTCTCACTTCTTCTTTCAACTCCAGTTTCACATCAAGTCCAAACGGACTCAACATCACAGCGGAAATTAACGACCTAATAGACTTTAAGTGCCCCGTTTTCGAAAACACAACGGAAGGACGTTTAAAAGCGCAATACCACACGATTATGCAAGTGTCGTCAATGGGTTACCAAAGCTGTTCGCTAAACGTCGGGAGGAAGAGGAAAATGTTGTCGTGCAATCGCCCGTTTGACGAAAATATAAAACTCACGCTGCTTTTCCAGGAATGGACGCCGTATCCGGGCGGAGCCACGTTCGCGCACGGGGAAGAGTACTATTTTATCAGTAAGTTACTGGATTTCTTTAACGTCAAAGTTTGCTTGCCTGATTGGGCGAGCAAATTGAACAGATTTGATTGTTTTTTGTTGATTAGCTGGTTTTTTTTTTAACACATTTTGTTTACCTACACAAATTTTTTACAATATTAGATATTAGTTGAAAATAAATGGGAGCAATTCTTTTTTTGTTTTTACAAGGCTCCAAAACTTTAAAAACAATTCTCAAAAGTACAAAAGTAACTTTAATAGCGCTTTCTTCTTTCTAAACGGATGACTTATAGTAAGCATTTAAAATTGCAGTGTTCTTTGTTGATTATTCTATTTGATTCATGTTGTTTTACCTTTTTTTTTAGCAACTTCTGATAGAACTGCAAATGGCATCATTATTTGCATCAAATTTGTTAATTATTCTATTCAACTGTTCTTTTTCTTCTCCCTTTCAGCAACTTCTGATGTCAAATTTCAAAATTTTGATTTCAAATTTAATTTCAAATTTTCCATTCTAAATTCAAATTTTAATATTTCAATTCATGTTGTTTTACCTCTTTTTAGCAACCTCTGATGGAACAGCAAATGGCATTGATAATAACAATGGAGGTTTATGCCAATCAAACTCAATGAAGCTGAGAGTATACATAAAACCAAGGCCTACAGGTAAGCACAACACTCAAATTTCAATTTCAAATTCTTTTGCAAATTCAATATGTAATGTCAATTTCCAATTTTAATTTTTTTTTTAAACTACAAACTTGAATTCCAACATTTCAAATTCTAAATTCTCATTTCAAATTTCATTTTTCATTTTATATTCATATTTCCAATTTGATTTTTCCAATTTCTAATTTGAAATTCAAATATACATTTCAAATTTCAAATTTGCATTTATAAATTCAACTTTCCAATTTCAAGTTGCAAATTTCTGGTAGCAGAGTTGTTGAAGATCAACCAGATTTGGTGTTCAAATATAAAGCAACGTTGATCGTTTTTATCCCAGCACAAATAATGAGCATATCACGGGAGTAGAATGCATTCACATGCACTTGCACTGAGTAGAATCTTGCAATATAGTCTATCGTACATATTTGCACCTTCACAACTGTCGTGTATAAATAGACTTTTCTATTTGCATGTCCACTAGTGGACGTACATGTATGTGCGTTACATTACAATTAGCCCCTCCCCCCACACGTTTACCTATTCTTTGGTCAATTGTCACAGTCAAGTACGAACACCAAATTGGTCAAATCCACGTTCCTGTTGACTGGTTACCGAACAATGGGTCAACGTGTGGGCGGGGCCTAATCGTTATGTAATGCACGTACAAGTCCACTAGTGAACAAGTAATCGAAAAGTCCCTAACGATACAGTTATCACGGAGCACTTTTATATAGTAAGGGCTTTTCGATCCCACGTCCACAATGTGGGCTTGAAGATGACATCACGGTTTAAGCCAGTGCGCATACGTATGCTACATGTTCGCTTTCGCATCGTTCTTGTCCAGAACCAGATTCTCAAATGGCGAAACACCTGATCAGGCATGTTGACGTGTGATCGAAAAGCCCCTATATGTTCTACTTTAGCTGCAAGCAACACCATATTGTAATGTATACACCACGCACATGCAACGCACTATTTTTTAGTATGATATAGTATAAATAGATTGCACAGTGCACAAATTAGCTCTAATTGTTCAATGTATCAATTTCCCTGCATAATAATGTGATTATTGCTAGATGAAGAATAGTGACCAAAAGAATGTTTCTGTTCTAATGTACCATATTCAGGCAATTAACATTTGTTTTCGGGCAAGCAGCTATTTCTTTATCGTAACTTTTTTTAACTGGGCAAGCCTGAAAACAGTATTTTGTAGGACTCTGAATAAATTTGATGAAAAATCAGCAATGTCTTGTGAAAATTTTCCAGGAAATAGGCCACGCCCACCACCACAACGACCTGGTAAGACGATAGACTAAAGTCATCATTTTATTCATAGTTTTTGCATTTTTAAAAGAAAAAGGTGTACTTAAATGTCATGAGGTTTGTCATCAGGGATTTGCTTAAAAAAAAAAATGCTTGAATATAATTTCATACCCAATGTTCATTGTTTTTAACGTATTGTATTATAAATTCAGGACTGTGTCTATAGGACTGATATTCGGGCTGGGGGAATGCATGTTATAAATTAAATCAAATTGTCCTGAATGGGTTAATAATACTCCTAATACCATTTATCCATGAGTGCTATTAAAATATTTTCTCCCTTTCATCTGAACGATGTGAACTTTCATTTGTTTATGCTATGGTCACAACTCAGAGCGGCGACCGCCCGATTTGTAGCCTGCTCGGTCGCCGCTGGAATTTAGGCATCGCTCAACGATTTTGGGGAAGTCGAGCAGGCTGTAGAGCCCCAGCGGTGCCTGGGCGGTGCCCTGTCGGTGTCCCGTCGGTCACCGGTCGATTTTAGGTCACAACTGGGCTAAATTAGGGAGTTTCTCCGCGCGGCGTCCCGGCAGTGACCGACCGATGACCCACCGGTTCCCGAGCGGTCTCCCACCGGTCACCGGCTGATTTTTAAGAAATCGCCCGGCGACCGGACGGTGACCGGCGGGTCACCTGTAGGTGTCCCGTAGGTGTCCCGTAGGCGTACCGGCGGCGACCCGCCAGGCGTACGCCCGTTACCGTTACGATGGTAAATGTGAAAGTTTACCTGCAGGACTTTATAATGTTTGATAATTACACAACCTTGCATTTG
>JBAMJV010001513.1:0-105000 GCA_037951105.1 Echinarachnius parma | reverse complement strand
ATTGACAGAAATTATAGACATTTTGTACTAGTATTAAAGTTCATATATGCGCTTGTTCATCCCTACATGAAAAAAAAGTAAACATACATGTACAAGCATGAATCTATAGAAAATGCTAGACTAGGTGCTTAAAATGTCAAAATATCTGTATACATATTTATTTCATTTTGATATGTTACAACTATTTTAATTTCCCCTTCTTTTCTGTTCTGTTCTGTTTTGATGCTTCCTTTTGCACTTTTGAAAGTTAATTTTTTCATCAACTTCTTTCTTTCTACAACTCTCTGTCTCTAATATAAATTTATAAAATACTCAGTAACACAAGTATAGGTGTGCCGTTTGGGTTTGTAAGTTTTATGAAATCATGTATTAATTTTGTTTTGGTGTGTATCTGGTTGTATTAATAAAAGATGGGAAATATCCCCCCTTTCCCCATTTAGTAACCCACCCCTTAATAATCACAAATACTCACCCCACCCCCCCCCCCACTCATTTGATTGAAATCCAATATGTATTCGAGGTAATATTTAGGAGATGCTATGTATTTTTGAAATGATAGTCAAACCTGTCTTAGTGGCCACCTGTCTATAGCAGCCAACCTGTGTATAGTGGCCACCTGTGTATAGTGGCCAACCTGTCTATAGCAGCCAACCTGTCTATAGTGGCCACCTGTCTATAGCAGCCAGCCTGTCTATAGCAGCCAGCCTGTCTATTATAGTGGCCATCTAGAGAGCTCCCTTGCAGAGGAAACCAATGTTATGGAACCTGTCTACAGTGGTCCCTTTTCCTGTTTCCCTTAATAGGTGGTCACTAAACACAGGGTTTGACAGTATGTATATTTATTGATTGGTGGTTGCTATTAGAATATTCATATGTTATTACAGCAAATATGTTATGAAAAATGGCAATGTACATTTATAAATTGCTAAAGATATACATTGTATAGTTGCATTATGACATATCTACATGTATGTGTTTATAGTTTCAGTATAAAAGCTGAAACAGCTGAATATTTAAGTGCAAATAATTGTATATATTGCATGAAAGTCAGAAAAAAAAAACATTTTCCCGGAGAGGTGGGTCAGAATTGTTTTTGATAAAAAAAAAAATGTTATGCATAAATTGCAAATAACAAATTTTATTTCTAAAGAAAATTAAATGAGCAAAGAAAAATGGGCTACGCCTGGAAATATATAACCCAAGACCTCCGGATTGCTAGAATCGATGTGCAAACCATTGAGCCACAAGGCCCTATTGATGGTGGTACTCCCCATAAACCGTTTTCAATGCTTGTGATATTTTGAACTTTGAAGCTACATGTACAGTGTATATAAATCTGACATAAACACAAGAATATGACATTTTATCATTTTTAATTATATTAAATGAAAATGAGAAAATATTTCCGTGGATCGAATCGAATCCGAGACCTCCAGAGATTGCTAGATGGGTGCTCACCAACTGAGCTAGAAATCCCTTGAGCTGCTGGACCATCACGAGCATTGAAAGGAGTTTCAGGGACGAACAACATGTACAAGCACAAGGACTTTCTAGCTCAGTTTGAATCACAGGGAAACACTATTTATTTGCTCATGTCAATATATATAAATAGTTTATTTCTAGTCAGTTTCCCTATGTTTGAAATAAATAATTTGTTTATTATGATCACATTTTTTCTTTCTTTCATATCAGCCTTGCCAACGACAGTGAACCCGAATGCAACGACCACCACATCGTCCCCGACGACGACGCGCAGATCGACCAGGAGATCGACTACCACTAGAAAACCCACCACCACCATGACCACCACCGTAGCGCCAACAACAATAAAGGCAACGACAACGCAAGCAACAACAGGTGTGTTTTGTTTTTATTTTGTACATCAACATTGTAAAAGTGATCCATGATATGATTTTTCCAAAAGTGATATTTCAGACTTCAATTATATACCAATTTTATCGTAAGATTCTTCCGAATGATGTGTGTACGTTTCCTAGAATAGGAATGCTGCTGTTAAATGCCAATTTCTGTAAGATTTATATATATATACCTTGGATGTGGGCTTGTAAAGTTTTACAAACTTATCGGCCCCTCGTTGACATCAGAGTAAAAAGTCTGAACTGACCTACTGCCTGTTGACTAAGGAAAGGGTTGTAGAATGCTTTGCTTCAATAATAATTATCTGCATAATTATCGAGGCATTTGAAAAATCAAAACTCATTTCAATCTTCAGTTAATACCAACAGGCAAACAACAAGGTACAGAAGAAATGTGAAATTAATCGCTCAACTATAAACTACTTTAGTACATTGCAAAAGATTTCTGTAATTGTTAATGACATTATTTATATTCGGTAGTCATATATTTGTTTAATTTACAGCATTTATATTTGTATTCATATATTCCAGTTTACATTTCATTAATCAATTTCTCTTTTCTATCTTTTTGTATCTCCTTACAGCAAAAGCAACAACGAAAGAGTCAAACAAAATATCTAATCCGAGAGGTAGCAACGCGTCTTGCAGATTGTCGTCAGTTTCATCATCGTTGTTACTAGTCGCGTGGCTCGTCACGGTCGTAAGATGGCTTGACCTGTGACCTTTGAACTTTGACGCACATTTATAAAATCAAATTTAAAATGTTTTTGTAGGTTTTTTTTCTTCGTTTTTTTGTGTTTTCTTTTTTTTTGTAATTTGTGCCTGTACTTAATTATTCATGTAGACTTCAAAAGTGATAATTTAAATGAGAGAGAGTGAGATAAATGTATTTACTTAAAAAGGTAGCCCATTGCCTACGGGAACCCTGTGGGTTCTTTGTTTAACTCTGTGGGGATTGACAAATCTAGTAGGGAACAGGTTAACCCAGTGCCTACAGGAACCTGGTGGGTCCAGCTGTATTTAAATAACTCTATGGGGATTGAAAAACATTGTAGGCAACAGGTTATAAGGAAATTTGCCAGCTAGCTAGTTAAAGAATTCAAATATACACTAAACCCATCCTCAACACATGCACATTTAAAAGGGACAGGTTAACTTATATAATAAAAACTCTTTCTGAATTTAGATGCAATGCCATTGAAAGACACAATTTAGCATATTTGTGATAAGGTAGTATTATACATGTAGTACTTAATAATTGATCATTTTCAATAGGATTTGAGTCTGGATTTGTACAATTTTTTTAGAAAATATCTGAAGAATTTACATTTTGAAAATGTAACATTTTGTTAGGAAATATTTGAATTTGAATTTTGAATTTGTATAATTTTGTTAGAACATATTTGAAATTTCAGATTTGGATTTGTTTGTACCATTTTTGTGAGAATGTATTTTGAATTACTATCCGAGTACTTCTATAGTTGTACTTTGTAAATATTTTGTAAATAAGAATATATTATTGCACCGATGCTATGTAAAAATTTGATAACAGAATGAATTAAACTTTTGACTTTTTTGCTATACATCTATACTATATACATCTCTCGATTGCATACGTATGCTGATTTTTTTTGTTTGTCTAATATATTTATAATTCATGCCAAATTTTCCGTGTTTCTACTTTCTACTTACTCTATGTACTTAAAACTGATTGTTCAAATACTGGGTGTTTGTGTTTCGCATGGTTAATGTTTCAGAAAAAAACCTTCTCTCTTGTTCGAATTGTAGTGATTTTTAGAAAATAAATTTGTTTATCATAAAACCTTCTTTCTTCAAATTTTCAAATCAAGCATATTAATGTTGTAGTAAAAAGATTTTGTTTTAAAGTGATCCATCAACTTCGTACGGTTTTTCCAATAGTGATATTTGAGACTTCATTCGTACCAATATCATCGTTAGATTCTTCTGAATAATAGTGTGACATCATCATACAAAAATAACTCTTGTTTTACATAGTGAAAAAGGGTAAAAATTGATGCCAGAATTTATACTGCCTATTAATTTTGACAACAATCAAAAAGTGTTTCGGATCACTTTTCAATTCATTCTTTTAGATATCTCCATAATAGGGGAGACATTTGGAAAATCGAAACCCAATTAAATTTTTCTTGGTTGAATTTGACAAAGTGAATGGATCACTTTAAAGTACTTTAGATAACAATTTGCATTAATGAACAACTTTAGTTTTTGAAGTAAACTATTATTGTGCTTCCATTTAGCTAAATACAAAATACCTCCCTTTCCAAGAAATGTTGCAGCCCACATTTGCATTTGTATTGTTGCCAATCGATCAAGGAGATTCCATTTGCAATTTTTAGGGGTGTTTGAAAATATGTTTTTCAATGTACATCATTCTTCAATTCTGTTTTTCTTCTTTTCATTTCTGGCAGAAAAGTGTTCAGAACTTCTTTAAAAAGTAGGATTGTGGAGCAAAAAAAATGCAGTCTTGCATCAAATCTTATTTTAATCGGAAATTAATATGCAAAATTTTCATTAGATCTCTCATTTTCATACTTCACAAGTTTTTAAAGGGTATTGACTATTTATAAAGGTAGCACAGAGTTGTATTCCAAACAAATGTATTCTTTTGGGGTTTATAGGGTGTATTCAAATGAAAACTAACAAAATTCATAACTAGTTTATAATACATATTTATACTATTATTTCTGACCTATACTCCTTGTATGAAGAACTTTACCACTTTTGTGGTATGATTTGAATAATTTTGAATTAATAATGATTGGTGATTGGACTATTACGAAAAATAGAATAGATTTTGATATGAAATTAATGAATGAAGATTTAAATACAGCCCACCTTGTTATTATGTTTTGTCTAAAATATTTTGCACGAGTTGATTAATGTAACTTTTGCTAGTTTGTTTTCAGCGAGAAGAATGAAATCTTCTATCCTGATAGTTTGTAACTTTTACTTTTAATTCATTACTACACAAAACCGATTATTTATTTTTTCCTTCGCAAAAATAATTATATATCCCACCTAAATGAAGGAATAAAATGTAAGTAATGGTGTTTGGATGTTTTGTATCCTCTTTCCCTCATAGATTATTAAGAAATACATCTTTTCATGATACGTGGTACCATGATTACAAAACCTTTCACAAGTTGTAGTAATCATACCATAAATACCAATTAAAGCTTTTTAAAACTAGGTTTTTCTAAATATAGATGAATTTATTGAAATAAAATCCCTGAAGAAGCCTTATGGGCAAAAATATGGAAACTATGTTTTCACACGGTGTTAATTTAATGTGTTCTATTATATTTGACTACACCAACGCAGAGCAATGTCTTTAACTGAATAGATTGAAATCTATAATCTTAATAATGGTGGGTTAAGGTAATGTATAATTATGGAAAAAAGTGAAGCTGTTACAAATAGCCAGTACTATGCAGTTTTCATGTATATTACATGTATGTATTCAAGAGGATATTTTTTATATTTTGTGAGTGACACCCGCTCGCTTATATTGTGAGACAATAAAGCGAAGTGAATTGCTGTATATTTATTTATAATGATGTATCAATTTACAACATTCTATCATGCTCACCCGTGTCCCTTCAACTTTGGTAATAGACCGCCATAACCCGAATAGCACCGGATATAAACTAAAGTATTCAGGTTTTGGCAGTTGAATAGCAACGTTAAACGGACACAGGTTAGTATGATAGTCAGTATATGCTCACTTGTGAGTTTTATGTTCAAGTTGGTACTGACTGGTTGAACATGCTGCTGTAAAAAGGGGGAAAAAGCTAAAAATATCGCTTACTGGAAATATTTTCTACTTTTGTGAAAAGAAATGTGATGAATACTAATTGTTTCTCTTTGTTTTTGTGATCAAAAGAAGATCAATATTTGTTTCTTCTTTTCATTTTGTGGAAGAAAAAATAGCTACAAAGTTTTTCTACCCAAGAAATGAAGAAGACGTTCTTCTTTTTGAGAAAGAAAACATGATATCTTTTTTTCTAAAGAAGAAAAAACTTACGGTAGTTGTCTAGATTTTTCTTTTTCATGAAAGAATTGAGATGAATTCTATATTTCTTTTGTGTGTGTTTTGTTTGTCTCACTCTTTCTCTGTCAAATACATAACAAATATGGCTGTACAAATTTTGTCTAAAAGAGCGAGCTCATATTATTTTGCAATGCGTCTATCCGTATCGTAAGAACTAAATTATTATTATTATTATTATTATTATTTCTCTGCATTTTACATTGGCTTTCTGTTCACCATTTATTGTATCCATGATACCAACTGAATATTATTTTGTTTTTCCCCGTCAAATTATGTTTCTCTTTGTTGTTTCGCAAAAGTGTTTATTGCATGAACATTAGAGAAATATATCTCTCTCCACACATCTCACTTGACTATTATGTTTAAACAATGTTTTCCCCTTTTTTTCTGTTGAGTAACGCACTGTAAATTAAAAATAATTTGTCCGTTTATTTATGTTATTATTTTTTAGATGGTGTTTCCCACGGGCGTCGATCTGTCATTGATACCCATTGATCAGGGGGGGATGATCCATTCATTCATCCCCCCCTGATGAATGGGTATTACGTAAGTATCGACGCCCATGGTGTTTCCATCACAGCCTTGACTAAAAAGCACTGCAAATTCTTCCCCAAAAGGGGGAAAATCTGATGATAATTATCTGCCAAAGTTTATCTCTGCAATTTAATTTGTTTCTGTTAGGTTGTAAAAATATCTTTGTATTCATCTTTTCTTACCCATTTGATAGAAAATTCGAAATATGCAAGCAGAAATTAATCATTTCAATTCCAATTTCAATGCCTGGTTTTCACCGTAGAATTTACCGATCATGATAATAGTGGATTTTCGGGGTGGGGGGGGGGGGGGGGGGGGATTTTTCAAATTTAGCTAGGGTATTTATTACTTACAACACATTACTTCTATTGAGTTGTGTTTCTCTTTTTTGTCCCAAGTCGTTCATACTCTGTATCTACACTATAATTGATTTGCTGTTCAGTTGAACAGTACATTGCACACTAGTTGTGTTATTTTAATTCATTATTTAACATTTGTATTACTTCCAAACAATGTACGGATTAAATATTAAAGTGGTTTACTAATACAAAAAGCAATAAGCAGCCGTATAAAGGAACAATTATCATTTATTAATCTATCAATATAATTTAATTTTACCAATTTATTATTTTCTTTTTTATATACAAATGTCATGTATCATGATGATTTTAATTTCAAATATCATACACAGATTTCATATGGTTTTATAATTATGGTGTACATGCATTTCTTATATTACAGTTGATTTCCAAATATGCAGTACTTGCAAATTTATATTTCATCATCTTTGACAAACCAAACCATACAAGCTCTATGATTATTATTTGAAACAGAATTATTAGAAATAAAATTGAATTTGAAAAGAAAAGAATTGAAATTGAAATAATGCATCATATCATGCACCTTATGAAACCAAGTAGTCCGTCAATCTAATTACTGATTATACAAATCCAGCTTTTCAAGTTTTGTCAACTATCAATTCATTTGTTTTGATTCAATTACTTTATTTACACCTTCACAATATGCAAATGGAATTATAGAGTCCAAACATATACTGTACATCAATTTGAAATTATTTTGTCCTTTTTGTGTATCATCTATTAATTTCTTGTGATTATCTATATTATTTATGCTAAGTCAACCATACCTTAAATGGACAACTGTCCAACATAAACCTAACAGTGCAGAAACGTTTTGTATACAATGGTGAACTTACAGATCCCACATACTTAGATCTGTGTAAGTATGGGAGGAAGGGCAGATTTTATATACCAATAATTAAAGAAATATTTGTACATGTACATGTATACTTGGATCATGTATTTAAAGTTTTTGCATATTTTTGTTGTTACGCGTCGTAACCATGGTGATCGGTTTGTTTCCAGTCTGTCACGTCTTTCTGGAAGGATTCTTTTGTGAATAAAAGAGAGAAATCTTTGTGGTAAAAAACAAAAAAACAATGATTTGTTGTCTTTCATTATCCATTTGTTAGTACTATAGTAGTGTACATGTAAATGTCTTTGTGGGAGAGATGTGTGCATGTGTGTGTTTGTGTAAACCAAAGTACAACAAAAATGTGAAAAGATATGTTTGTGTTGAAAAAAAGAAAATAAGCAAAAATTGTTTTTAAAAGAAGAACCAGATATGAGTAAAAAGTCTGTGTGTGCGTGCGTGTGTGTGTGTGCTTATGAAAAGTTTGGCAAAATGTTTACACATCACTGGAAAGCTCATATTTTGAACAATTGGGTTTCAGACAGTACCACTTCAGATTATGCGTGATGTTTTAATTAACTTCATGGTGTCATATATAATATGGAAGACAAGAACATGAGCTTTCCAGTGATTTTTCTTAGTTCTTCGAAGTAGTAATGTCTAATGCTTTTTTTGCAACATGGTGATGGTTATAAACAACTTGTCCTTTGATTTGGGTTTTTGGTTGTGGGTTGAAGCTGGATGATCGCCTTCTTAGCAACTGCTATGTCCGAAATTTGTGACTTGCCTGACAAGCTTTTCCCCGCCAAAATCATACTAAATGCATCTTAATGAGGGTGCCCATTCCAATCATGTCAAGCTGGTCTAAACCAGTACCACTCTATACCCTGGACAAGTACCAGGCCTGCATACCAAACCTATACAATTCTCACATTGAATGAACACTTTCACTATTGAGTCCATCTCAATCTTGACCATGTGCACACTAAACCTTAAAACAGTGGGCTTCTGTGCACACTAAAAATATACAAATCCGGGGCCATATACCCTAAAACATATTTGCTCACACATTACATAAAAGGAAGCAGTCACACATGACTGAATTGTATGTGTCAAGTGTGGATGCCCATTTCTAAAAACGATGTCACATCCTGACAAATTCAACGGACCTGGAGGTGTTTCACAAAGATCCTAAGTTGAACAATTATGGAAAGCCATTGATAGGCTAGGAATACAACATATTCAAAAGCAACAAAGCAATAAATTTAGACTTTTCATAAATGTTGCCCCAAGAACATAAAATCTCCTTGATAATAGAAAATATTAATGATTTGAATCAACATTTTGTGCCTTTGAAAAAGGACTTTTACAACAATTTTTCAAAGACACTAATGGCTTTCCATACTTTTTAAGTCCGACTTAGAGTTAAGTTCAAGTTAGAATCTTTGTGAAACACCCCCCTGAGGTGTTCGTTATAATGAGGTTTCACGGTATTCTAGATACGTATCACAAAGAACAAGCGGAAGAGAAAACAAACATGAAACGGCGCTTTTGTAAAAGGACATTCCCGTTTATTCCTTGTTCGATACAAATATTCTGCTCCAAATGAAGAGAATAAACAGAAAAATTATAAATAGAAATGAAAAAAATTAATCATGACACGATGATAATACATTTAACCTTTAATAATAAATAATTATTACTTTTCAACTCCATCTACTTCTCATAAGTATTTAAAATTGCGAGTAATTTATTTTCAAACAATTCCACTATCTAAAATAATCCCGTTAGACTTGTGACTTATTTAACCAATTCTATCATCTAACATACTCTATTCTTTAAAATGTTTTGAGTTATACATAATTTTGTCGATATTATCTAAAATATTCTGTCAGGTTCTATAATCTAGATGGATTTTAATCCAATTTCGTAAACATCTAATGTAAATATGATTTGTTTTGCATAAATTAATCTCATTTAATAAACAAGGCAGGCAGAAGACGATTAATACATGCATGCATGAATTGGCAAAAAAACATGTTCATATAATAATAATAACGGTAATAGTTATATAGCGCTATTCCTGTGAGGATCATAGCGCTTTACACTATTAGTATTATTACTTTCATATAGACTACACATACACATAATAAACTATCAATATTCTAGTAATTCTAATATAAAATAACACTCCATTTATCTACAAAAATATGGGTGAAAAGACAAAAAATCTTTCCACAAAGGCAGGGCAGGTAATTATAATTTTTTGACGGCTTGATACTTTTTTTTTTCAGCATAATCTATTAGATACATAACATGTAAACCCACAATTTTCTATGCACGCTAGTAGATTATACAAAAATAGGTCTAAATTCTATGCTAAAAACATGAATTTGAAGAACATATTGTATGCATGTAATTAAACAAAGAACAGACTTTCTTAAACACAAACTTTTTTAACGAAGGCAGGTTTTTTTTTTTACCCACAGCTGTATGATTTTTGCACTCTTTTAAAACATGTACATGTATCTAAGTTTTACATTGCATGCTGTGGTACAAAAATAAGGTCTAAAATCCATGCAAATATTGTTATGAACATTGATGCAATACCGATATACCATACATGTATATATTGACTAAAATTCTTTCTTAATTAAATTTTTTCACAAATTGCAACTACTTTATCACATAATCATTCTTCATGATATTAAAACACATTGTATTTGAAAAACTTGTAAATATAGCCCCTCTCCCCCACCCCCCCCCCCCCCCCACCAAAAAAAAAATGAAAATGAAAAAACCCACAAAAATAATAATATCACAAGTTTATTAGGGCATGTCTGCCTTCAAGGCGAATATGCTCATGAGTGAGATGAAAAGTGCACTCTATGTGTGCCTTTATGCAAGGCTTGCACATTTCCAATTTATTATTTTCCACTAAAAATAAGTCTACAATTCACTATCATAATATCACTATTATTATACAGATTATTATGTGCATACCTACAACACAGATGTACCTAACTTTAAGCAAAAATTAAGACAATTAATTAAGCACCATAAATTAGTATAAACTTTAGGAGGGATTTCAACATAATTTTTTTTATCCAAGAACAGAATAATGTGATATGTATTAAATATACACATATACAAACATTTGAGGATGATCTCTCTCAAAAAGGTAGCGAAAATATTTATCGATAGAAGAAGAATAGAAGAAAAATATGAAGAAAAAAAGTTAACACTGCACAAATTTGATAACATTATTAAAGCCAATTATTACAAATATCTATTCAAATTTATATAAAATTGTCTGCTACTTTTGTTCACTAAAATGGAAGACTAGGTCGTTATGTACATGTATAACGTTTATCTATCACAAACAATATCAAGATATTGTGAATTTTTCTATTAATCATTTGTTCATATACACAACTAGGCAAGAAAGAAATTGTAACCGTTTTGTGAACTATATTTTCTATAATAATTTTTTATAAATATCCCGAAATACAGTAATTGTGAAGCTTAGCTAACAATAAGATTCTGTTCTATAAACCTATTCATGAACAAAGTAAATTGTAAACATTTGAGTTGATAGCAGGTCTCATCGTACCTGCGCTTATTGTTCAACATATTAAGACAACAAAAACCAATGTTTGTTTTGTTCCGGCAATGCTTACCACGTAATAAAACTGAACTATACTTTGTAATGCTACCTACAGAAATTCTGTGATAATCTCTTGGCTTGGAATTATATGTTCATACTTGTGTTAATAATACTCCACTCTTTGCAAAATGAAATCAATGAAGTAGGTTTGTTTGAATGTGAAACAAAATATATTATATTGTGTGTGTGTTTGCGCTACCAAGAAAACAAGTAGATATATATATTTTTTTTCTTTCAAAAGGCAGTTTGTTGAAAATGAAAACTTTAAGTTGAACAAAAAGTTAGCCTCATGTATATACAAAAGTTTTGTCACACAAAACAAAAATGCATACATTGTCAAGGTTTTTGCAGAATAAAAGTTTCTGTTATACTCCAACCTACAAGTATTTGAGCCACATGCTCATATTTGAAGAGTTTCTATCTGCTGAAAAAGAAAACACAATATTAAACATACTGTATAGCAATATGAATTATTGACGTTGCACCATATAAGGGCTGCCAGCATGCTACAAGCCGAGTGCCTATAAAACTGAGACATGATATCTATTTTATATTTATGAGGATTTTATAAGGAGAATAACTACAATGAGCATGACATTCTAGTTGCACAGGGCATGAACTCATGCTTTTGCCTGAAAACTGACATCTCTGCACAATATTTACTGACACAGTCTCGTGTTCTGATTTTTTATATTTTCATCTGCTAGTCTTTAGTTGAATGCTAGATGTTTATTTCTCCTTTCCACACACTTTTAGTATATCAACATTTTGAGGGATTTCATGAGGGAGTGAACCATATCTAGGCATCTTGCGGTGTAACACACGGGGGCTTGTCCGGGTCATTCACAATCCCTCTTCTGGTACCATGGCCTATGGGCGATTATTGTTACATGTGGATTCATTCATTTGGGAGTAAGTATCATCATAACAGATTATTGTTTCATGCGGGATTTCATGCGGGAGTAGTAAACCATATCTAGGCATCTTACGGTGTAACACACGTGGGGCGCCTGTCCGGGAGTACTTCACGATCCCTCAACTGGTACCATGGCCTCTGCCAATTATTGTTACATGTGGGTCTATTCATCTGGGTGTAAACCTGGTATAGGAATCAAAACCGATTATTGTTACAAAATGTACATGTGGGGTTTCATGCAGGAGTAGTGAACCATATCTAGGCATCTTGCGGTGTAACACACGAGGGCGCTTGTCCGGGAGAAGAACCATCCAGCTCCTCTACTGGTACCAGGGTCGTTGCCTGACCCATCGCATACTGTATCCGGCATCCGTCCTGATCTTGATAGAAGCGGCCTTGGCGGCGCGGACAGTCTCCTTGACGGCCTTCATCAGGTTCTGGGCGTTTCCGACCAGCATTTCCGTGGCCTCCATGTCCTCCTCAGATTCTGTGGGTGATTGTAATAAATTTTCAAAAATATGACGATGAAATACACAGAAATACCAATGACAAAAATATAATAAAGCAGTCTTAAGTACAGTCTCTTGGGATATGTCCCAGAATTTTGAGGCATCAGGTTTTGAACAGATATTGAGCCAGCAACTTTGTTCCAAATATTCATGATTTTGGCTTCTATTACATTCAAGATCTGGGCAATTTGATTATTCAAACAGAAAAGAAAACTGAAACATAGGGAAAGAAGAAAAGAGGCTAGGATTTGAACCAGCAGTCGACTTTACCTTGAGAGCCGAGCATAACGGCCTTATAACGGTTGAAATAATCTTGAGCCCAGTGCTGAGGGTTGGGATCCTTTCAAAATCGTGATACCTACTAACTCTATTTTATCACTCCAACAACTATCAATATTGTCATTACAGTAATTAATCTTTGTTTATTTCTTTGTATTTCTATTACCTTGAGAGCCGAGCATAACAGCCTTGACGGTGGAAAGAATCTTGAGCTGAGTGGAGATGGTAGGGATCCTCTCACAAACTTGCAGCAGATTCTGCGAGTCAAGAAGACAGTGTGGGAAAAATATTACAATTTTGGGTCACAGCATCACCAATGAATTTGTAGTAGAGAGAGATCTTTTCCTACAGCACACAAGGCAGTGTTTGTTTGTTTTGTTTTATTTTATTTATGCACAGTAACAAGCCCTTGGTCGGCCATAGGTGCCTAATTTTCTGAGAGGATGTGGTACAACTGTGCTAAACAAGTACCAAAATATTGAATTATAATTAAAACTTCCAACTACAATTACCGATATATCAAACTACAACGAAGCAATCAGCACAAAAATGCTAAACATTTAAATGGAAATTTGCAAGTTGAAGATATTTGCAGTTTCCACTTTTGCAGTTTTCATTGACACGGCCTTGTGAACTTTATGAGAAAAAAACCCTCTAAATGCTGAATAATGCTGTCACGATTCTGCATGCACATGACAATTGATGCTCATATCACTATAAAAGGTAATCTTGAGTTCTACTCCTTGTCATTGGTTGAGAAAGAGAAAGCTGTTACTTTTTGTATATTTTGTAATAATTTTTTTTCAAATAGAATTTGGGAACCCATATTAGCTCTCTTATATTTCTTATAAATATCCCCAAATTAGTGATTAACCGAAAAATTGGCCTCATGAACCTACAAAAATTTAGTTAATGTCCTTCTCACTCACACCCAATGAAAGTTCGCACAAAAATAATATAAATAACACGATGTGCAAAACATTTAAGAATTTGCTATTGCATATACAGGGTGGCCCAGAAATAACGGAACGGGGCACTTCCCAAAATAAAGTAACGAAATGACTGAGTCCATCGGATAGTATGTCTTTTCAAATGAAAATTGATACCAAGAACATTAATTTTGGTCGTGTAGTTTTTGTTTTAGAGCGCTGTGAGTGACACCATGTCAGGGTTCATTTTTCTTCAATTTTGACTGACCTATTGGCTAAAGAATGACCCGAACGGCTCGTCATAGAATTACGATGCACAATGATGCGGACACCTTTGTTAGTGTGCATTCGACTGAATAGCCACAGCGCCGTAATTCTATGACGAGCCGTTCGGGTCATTCTTTAGCCAATAGGTCAGTCAAAATTGAAGAAAAATGAACCCTGACATAGTGTCACTCGCAGCGCTCTAAAGCAAAAACTACACGACCAAAATTAATGTTCTTGGTATCAATTTTCATTTGAAAAGACACACTATCCGATGGACCCAGTCATTTCGTTGATTTATTTTGGGAAGTGCCCCGTTCCGTTATTTCTGGGCCACCCTGTATACTTAAATAGTCAGATCAATGCTGATTACTTTTAGTTTAATTGTCTTGCCCCGTTGCAGAAAGAGATACAATCAATTGTAAGTTGCAATTATATTGTAAGTCAGAAAATATGCCAGATTTGCGCATTAGAACACATGATTTGAATTACAATTAATTGTAACTTACAATAAATGGTATCTCTTTCTGCAATGGGGCCCTGGACAACACATTTAACCAACCAGAACAATTTGTTTAGGACAACAGTTTCTTAGTATCAACCATTATTGCATCTAGAACTGATCGTACTAAGAAACTATACAATATAAAATAACACATGACATGGTTTGTTTGATTTCTTTGACAAAATGCAATTACATATATATGTACAGACATTTAAACCTTATAAAAAAAATGGTACATTAAAATTGAAACAAAGGGGTAACCATAGGTACCATTAACAACATTTGTTTCTATTAAATAAACAAGGAAAACCACGTAACTGAAACATACTGCTTGAAACATTTCTTCACAAATCATTTTTCCTGGATGTGTTCCCGTATAAATTCTACTGAAAGAAAAGCTTATTCCTTCTTCATATGTGACCCTTCACCACAAAACGACCAATAAGTTGGGGAAGATGATTGTACTGATTTGCACATGACATTAAAGTAGAAGTCTTTACCTTTAAAATGGTATATAATTAGTTGTATTCGGACTAAGCAAACCCTCTCAAATTGGGCGCCAAACATTTGGAACATGGCTGAAGCAATTTTAAAATAAGGGAGAAAATGGGCCACTTCAAATATCAGCGTCCATACAAGCACTGTAATATTTCCTGAATCTCATATTTTTAACAAAATTTGCCCATTTCAGGTAATAAGAGGGAAACTACCACCACGACTTAACGCTCGTTTTGTGGTGTAAGGTCACATATTATGAACACATGACATGTGTACATTTAAACTTGCAATATTCCTTATTTTCATACTTTAGTACAGAACAGTCAACAGATTTAAGGACATTCTAATACAGCAAAGTATCAATGCTGTCCATCAAAAGAAACTAAAACACTACTTTTCCAGTCACAATCACTACAATTTGGGTGTGATGCACTGTTACATGTACCTTTGAATTACATCTTCTTTTCTGATGGGGAGATTTTTTTATTTATTTTGTTTTAAGTTGTTCTCTTTTGTGACTGAGTAAACCGTTCCTTTACGAAATGAATAAACAATATGGAAGTGTTTGTATTATGTTTTTCAAAAATATTATAATGAAAAGGGACTTCAGTGATGATTTAGTTCTGTTTGTACAGTTTCTTTTGATAAACATTGCATTAACAGTAGGACAAAAACAGTCACATCATCAATATCACATCATCATATGAAATAACTAAAAGCACTTTGGAAAAAAGTATAACAGAATTCTGCAGTTGGATATTACACATCAAATGCTTCAAATGTGACTTTATATTCGCTGAGAACCATTTGCTGAATGATCTCGTCGACTGCTGGTCTGCAAAACCTCTTCGTTCCTGTGGAGTTTACACACGTACATGTACGATGAAGACGACGACGACGTCGACGTCGGTCTGGTAACTAAAGTCGATCTGGTGAGCTGTTGTTCACATTTCGATAGAAAAACAAACAAACAGGAAGTCCACTGGAAAATTTTCTATTTTCATCATACATGAATTATGTTCCATGGTGAGTTGCGTTCTCGGTCTTGGCGTGTTTTTACTAGAAAATTGCGTTCTCAGTTCTCGGTCTTGGCATCTTGCAACTTGCTTGTTGTTGGTATTTAGCATGTTGTTGCTGTGTTAAATAATAACATTCATTTTGCAGAGCTGTTTGAGTAAAGTTAGCTTTTGCCATATTTTGTTTTTGTTTGATCATATTTGCTCCGCTTGCAATAAAAGTTTGTTGGTGCGCAACTATCATTTCATGGCACTGTTTCTGTCGGATTAAGTCAGCATCACATTCACTTTATAAAGCACAGCAGGCATTTAGCAATTTTTCTTTTCACATTTTGGTTAACTCGTCGTCATCAGAGCGGTAAAACCAAGTAACATGTCCGTTAGTTTTGGCCAAGAATTACTTGAAAGCGATGTGGTACATGTCATCATGTCATAACTGGATCACCCTTCTGTCATGATTTTGCAACTTATCGGATTACAGCAAAGCAAGAATTTAGTGCATTTTCATTATTTTTCTTTCTTTTCCTTCTTTATTATTAAGACGTCTGTTATTTTTTTGCCAAGAATGATTAAAACACAATACTGTCCATGTCATGTTATAACTGGATCATCCTTCGGTCAGTTTACAAGTCATCTGATTATTTAAAGCAAAGCAAGAATTAAGTGCATTTGAATTCTTTTTCCTCCTCTTCTGTAGCATCTTTTTGGAGTCGATGTCTTCCGCGCAGCATGGTCAGGGAGTTCACGAATGGATTAGTTGGGGTTCACAACATTTCATGAGACAAAAAGACTGGTACACAAGTCTAAGGGTACACTTACTAAAATTAAACTCATCATGCCCTAAAGGCAAATGTGGTACAGTATGTGTTCATTATTCATGGTAAGAGGAATCAACGAAAACATGCTAGAAATGTTACTGATACACTCCAAATTAACTCATCTACTACATGTAGTTAAATAACACACAATCTAGAAACAGTTTCTGAAAATCAATGATCTATAATCTAAAACACAACAATCATCATTAGAAAGTTTAGTTACATTAATTACAACAAATGGATTGACAAAACAACTGGTATGGAGTGCAAAAGAGTTTGTATTGAGAGACTGTCCAATACTGTGCATTTGAAACCCTTGAAAAAGATCAAAATTCATTTCGCCCCAAACAAGATTCTGCAAGGTTCGCAAGCTCAGAATCTATACAGGGTGGCCCAAAAAAAACGGAACAGGGCACTTTCCAAAATATAATACCACAATGTTTATGTTCATTGGATAGGATGTCCTTTCCAATGAAAAACGATACCAAGAACAGTAATTTTGGTCAGGTCGTTTTTGTTTAAGGACACAGTGAGTGAGACCATGTCAGGTGCCGATTTATGTCGATTTCGACCTAGTCAATTCCAGTTTAACCGCACTCCTTGCCCGTAATACCATTCAGCGAGCATGCCCATTCTCTCGGCACACGGCTGAGTGCACACTAACAACAGTGCGCGATGCTCAACGCTATGAACGGCGGTTCGTGCGATTCATCAAGCGCTGGCTCAATACAAATTGACAAAAAAGAGAACCTGACATGGTGTCACTCACAGCGCCCTAAAACCAAAACTACACGACCAAATTGACTGTTCTTGGTATCGTTGTTCATTTGAAAAGACACTCTATCCGATGAACATAATACATTTGTTACTATATTTTGGGAAGTGCCCCGTTCCGTTTTGTTTGGGCCACCCTGTATTGACTCTGAGATCAACATACACTTTTATAGAGTACATGCATTTCAGGGGCATGGTATGCATTTTACATTTGATTATTTTGCACATGCATAATTTTTAATAATAGGCTAAGCCTATTTAAAGGATTTTTTGTTTCATACAATTAGCTAGAAATTGCATAAAAGATGAAAAACAATTTCAGATAGATACATTTGTCAAATCAAGACTGATAGATTTTGTATCCCTTTTCAAAAAATGGAAATAAATAATTTAAACAGCAGACTGTTACTGTTTTACTTTAAAAATGGCAGAACATTTTTCAAGTAAATTGTAAGACATAAAGATAGCAAATATTTCATTTTAACGCACGTGTACATGTATATATACACATGAATTGCTATATATTTATTTTAAAAGCTTGATTCTAATAACCATACGAATCAGGAAATTTTGATTTTTGCACAAATTTGTATTGACATTATACACAATGCAGTAGCCGGGCAACAAACATTAACATTCTACAAAATGCAACTTACATTAATACATCTCATCTACAATGGTACATGCACAGTCAAAATGCAACTAAGCTATTATGCAAATGATACTAAAGGCAACAATACAAACAACAACAAATAGAAAGTGAGAGAAAGATAAATAACCCATTCAAGACTACAGTCAAACCTGTGTATAGTGACCACCTTAGGCTTAGGAAACAAGAAAAGTGGCCACTGTAGACAGGTTACCTTTATAGAAAGTTTCCATTATTTGTTTGTGCTCTGCAGGGGATCACTGTTGGTGACCACTATAGGCAGGCTGGCTGCTATGGACAGGTGGTCACTAAGACAGGTTTACTATATTTGACATTGGTATAACCAGGGCTCGACACTCACACTGGCCCGCTGGCCCGGGGCCAGTGAAATTGCACCTTGGGCCAGCAAAAATTTATAAAAGACATATTTTGGTGGCCCGATCGGGCAAGCAGATTTTCAACCTGACATGGACAAAATTAGACAATTTTTGTTTTCTTCCATTTCATGTTTCAATTTCAATCACAGGCTTGATCAGGAAGAGTGATATTTTGAATAGTAAAAAGTTTACATATGAAATATAATTTTGGGGCCAGTGAATATTTCATTTGGGCCACCAGAAATAGGGAAGAAATCATTTCACTGGCCAGACAGGGCCACCGGCAGAAAAGGTGAGTGTGGAACCCTGGTATAACATTCATTCTCCATAGACACCAGCCAAAGTATTTTGGAGGCTCAGTCCTGAATGGGTTAATACTTTAATACATGAAATAAAGAAACAAACACGGACATAAGAATGATAAGAATTAATCTATTTAGGTTAGAAAAATGAAAGGAAAATATATGTACAAGTGTACAACAGATGAAACGGTTGTAGGCTGAAAAGGGAATATTAAAAAAGGAAGCGTGTGGAAACACAAAACACCACAGAAAGATAGGAAGATTAATCAGAGAAGAAAATGGTAGAATAGACAAATAAAGGAGATTGATAGAGAACTGAGACAGAGACTAAATGAAAACAAAACTAATGAAAATCAAATGAAAACGCAAATACAAATACAGGCAGAGGGAAGTTTCATGCTAAGATCTTTGAAAAAAAATAAAGAGAGATAAAGTTGAGAAAAGATTTTTGTTAAGGAAAAACAAAAAAGGAAACTATAGTACAAGAGAAATAAAGAAATAGCTGGAAAATGGGTAAAGAACAAAGTTGATACAGGACCGAGACAGAGGACCAGATGTTCTATGCAATTGCATAGAACATCATTTTTTTTTAAATCCCAAAGAGAATGGGACAGAGGCAAAATGCAAATACAAATTCAAAACAAATGCAAATAGAAGGAGAGGAGTAGTTTGTTATACATGCTCACATTGTTTGTTAAGGATACAGTGAGTAAAGAGAGAGAACATAAAGAGTACAGAATAGATTTTGGTTTAAAAAGGAAAAGGGAAAAGGGGGGGAGGGGGAAAGGAATGGTTTGATTAAATAAATATTTATTTAATCAACAGAAATCTGTTGAAATGTGAAATAAAAAATTGATAATGAACAGGACAAAATGCAAAAAACAATTTGCAAAACAAATGCAAATGCAAGGATGGAAGGAAATTGTTACGTTTTTGAAGATAAATGGATTTTTTTGTCTTCTTTTTTTCAAGATCAAAAGAGAAGTACATGTATATGTAGGAGATAGAACTGGAGAAAATAAAGATTTGGCTTTGGTCAAGAAAAGGAAAAGGAAAACAAACAAACAAATTTACAAGAGAAACAACAGAAATAGGATGAAACGTGAAAGAAAACAAATTGATACAGGACAAAAATAGGAACAAAGTGCAAAAAAAACAAAATGCAAAAAAACAAAATGCAAAACAAATGCAAATGCAAGGACGGGAGGTTTGGTTACATGCTCACGTTTTTCATGCGTTTGTCTGTGCACTGGTCCGCGATTTCTTTCGCTAATCTCACGACCTCCTCCGAAGCGCCGGCGATTTTCCGCGCGATTTCTATGAGTTCCTTCTTTGACGTTTTCTCACCGCTGACAGTGTGAAATTTCGAAGTAGATTTGGGGAAGAAAAACAATTAAAACATGTTGTGTTAGATTTACATTCCAATAGAATAATCCCACCGATCATCATCATAAAATGACATGAATACTCATTTGCTAGCACACTCACAAACACTTAAAGGGGTGGTCAGAAAATGGATTTATTCACGTTTCAGTTTGCTCACAGAGATGACCTTTAATAACAATCTTACTATTTTTTTAAAGGCAAAGTAGCCCGTTATTGGTTTTCTTAAGAAAGTTTTCTTTAATGATTTCTGAAGCAGTATCATTACAGAAAGTAATTTACAGTTTTCTAAAAAATAGCGCTAACAATCTATTTCTGGAATACTTTATATGATGTTTAGCTATCATTTAGCAATATCGCTTCTTTTTAATTTTTGTTTTTGGTTTTCATGCCCTTCTTTTTTTGTAGACACCCTATATACCACTAAGTGAGCAAGCTGATACCATGTCAAGGTATTGTCCATTTTTTGAGTCACCCTGTACTCACCACACGCATACGGATGTCTGTGCACTGGTTTGCGATTTCCCGCGTAAGTTTCGTCACAAGTGCAGCGACCTTCACGATCTCCTTTGCGGTGTCGATTAGATCCTTCTTATTACCGCCCTCTCCACTATTAATGCCACAGGTTCAAAGGTCAAAGGTCAAAGGTCAAAGGGTGAAAGATTTAATGATAGCAGCAAGATAAATAATAAAAGCAATGAAGATGAATTCATAAAGAAAGAGAGAAAAATTCAAACAGAGGGGAAACTGACCCATGAATTAACTGAAGGAATGAAAAGGAGCAAAGAAAAATATGGCGTTGTTGGGATTCGAACCGGAGACTTCCGTATTGCTAGACCGGTGCTCTTATCGAGAAAGAGAGGTCTCAATAAAAAAACCTTTGAACAGTGACAATCCTCCTCTTGAATCTGACCTCAATCTATCAGGTCATCGGGTCAAAGGTCAAAGGGTGAAATGCTTAAAAGCAGCATGATAAAAACAGCGGACTGAATTTAAATTCATACAGAAAGAGAGAAAGTAAGAAGAGGTTCTGAATAAACATCCTTCAAAATTGCCCAAGACGGTTAAAGGTCAAAGGTCAAATCTTAAAGATGGAAATAAGTGGCATCAATTAGATAAGAATACATTTTGAAAGCGATGCATAGAAGAAAAGGGAATTTTTTTCATAACATTTTTTTCATAACTGGTGGTCTCCTTTCAGTGTTACTATTGAAAAGTAAGATATTACAGGTAAAAAAGTAAATAGTTAGTTTGACATTTACTATTATATGCATTTATCCATACAGGTAGCATTCCTATTGCAACAAGTAGCCATCTATCTGCTTGCAAGGTCTATCTCACTAGTCATATAAAGCCTGTGTCACACATCACCGGGTAGCATTAACGGGTGCCCAACGGAAAGCAATATTGCCAATCCTTTCATCTCCGTCCGTATGCTTTTCTTGCCCATTTCTTCAAATAGTCTCAATACGTTCCTTGTCCGGCGATGTCCGTTGTTTTATTCTGCAGAGAGTTTTGTGCATGCTGCAATGGAGACAACTTTCAACACCGGATAATTTGTTTTTACAATTTTGTTTGTATCCGTTGGGCATCTGTTTGAGCTGTTGGGTGATACTCAAAGCCTCTTTAAACTCCATGGGGGTGTTTCACAAAGATCCTAAGTTGAACTTAACGCTAAGTTGGACTTTAAAAGTATGGAAAGCCGTTAGTTTCCTTGAATTTTCTTTTGTAACAGTTCTTTTAGAAGCCATAAAATGTTCATTCATTTCACTAATAGTTTCTATTATCAAGGAGATTTCATGTTTTTAATGTAACATTTATAAAAAGTGTAAAATAGTTGAATGTTTGCTTTTGAATGCATTGTATTCCAAGGCTACACATGGCTTACCATACTTTTTAAGTCCAACTTAAAGTTAAGTTCAACTTAGGATCTTTGTGAAACACCCCTCCCATGTCTTCAAAACTTTACTAGATCAAGAAAATCTTCCCTCAATAAATGTCATTCTGTTTATTTCCATTTGAGAAAAAAAAGTCTGTAAAACTAAATAACCAACAAAACCATGATTCATACCTGACATGCTTGCTCATGGCAGCCATAAGTTGCGCCATTCGCTTCGCTGCCGCGATCAGATCATTGTCCTTGGACGACCACTGGGCAGTCTCCATGTGAAGGTCATAGGCCGCTTGCTGCAGGGTAAAGAAAGAACAGAACAAATGTAAACTCAGACAAGCTTGAAAACTGTAAATCAGGCCAAAAAACACATCTTTTCAAGCAAATAAGTTGAATAATTTGCTTTGTGGCAGCGATCAGACCATTATCCTTGGACGACCACTGGGCAGTCTCCATGTGAAGATCGTAGGCGGCTTGCTGGACGTGGAAGAAAAAGACAATTCAAATTTATGTTAACTCAGACAAGCTTGAAAACTCTATTAAAATCAGGCCAAAAAACACATCTTTTCAAGCGAATAAGTTGAATAATTTGCTTTGTGGCAGTGATCAGATCATTATCCTTGGACGATCACTGGGCAGTCTCCATGTAAAGATCATAGGTGGCCTGCTGCAAGTTACAGAAAGAACAGAACAAATGTAAAGCTTGATAAGTCTAAATCAGGACTAAAATGTGTAGAATTTTTCACCTGATGACGAGACTAAACAACGCAGTCTAGAACACACTGTCACAAACCCTGACATGGTAGAACGGCAATCTTTTCTTACTTACAACTTTACTAATTATAATCACAGAATAAAACTGTGATAAATGTGTAAAACAAAAAGGTTTCAACAAAGAGAAGTCAAGAAAAAAAATGATAGTACATTTTTCATCATTATTCTTCACTTCATGACGGACTAAATGACGCAGTCTCACACCCTGACATAGTTGTACTGAAAGCTTTCTAACTTGAACATAAATCAGTTATATAATCACAGAATAAAACTGTGGTAAATAAGTAGAAAAAAAAGCATCAACACACAGAAGACATAATAAGAAGAATATTTTCACAACATAATTCTTCACCTCATGACGGACTAAATGACGCAGTCTGGAACGCGCTATTACAAATGCTGACATGATTTTTAAAGCAAGCTTTGTAGCTTGGTGTTAATAACCACAGAATAAAACTGTATGGTTCAATTTGTGAAATAGAACTGAACTGCCTACACGTAACATTGAAGAAACACTAAACAAAATGTTAACATGTGGTTAATTGAAGTATATGAACAGCAGAGTATCTATGGGAGAAAGCGTGTGCCCCCACCCCCCCCCCCCCCCCCCGCCAAACAAACAATGATTGAAAACAATAACAACAATAGGGCAAATAACAATTACTAAAATAAAGTGTGACCTCCGACTTATACCAAATGTGGTATGCCCCCTATTATAAGAAAGACCTCACTATACCATAGGTATATGAATGATGCCAAAAAACATTAAGCCATTACCGACAGGAACTTGGTGGGCCCTGTAATAACTCTTATAGGGATTGCTGAAGTTAGTAGGAAACAGGTTAACATGTGACATTTGCTTAACCTTGTTTTGTTTTCAGAGGAAGGAAACGGTGGTGCAGACATTCTGGTGGCATTGAATTTAGCACACCAATCAAATGCATAAATCTGTTAGCAATGTTTCTTTTTCAATCATCCCCCCCCCCCCCCTCCACACACCCACCCACCCACCCCACCCACTCAGAACAAAGGGCATTTTAGCTATTTAAAGTCGGAAGTTTACAAATCTTGTAAGCTCTTTTCACAGTGACTGGCAGCCAGTGACATAGCATAGTCATACTTATTTATTTTGTGTATGTTTTTTTTTTTTTTTTTTTTAGCTGTTTTTTTTTAATATTTTGTTTGGGGGGGGGGGGGGCACACCTTATGTATTTCTGTATTTATTTTTCCACTGATTTTCTCTTGATGTTTTTGTTTGTTTTTGTCTCAATATTGACCCCCACCCGCCTGCCAACTGTTCCGATTTATTCAGAATATTCTGATTTTCTGAATTTTTAGGACCTTAAAAATCAGAATATTACGATTTTTCGAAATTCTGAATGACCAAAAAAAAAAAAAAAAAAAAGTGTTTCTCATCCTCATATGCCCCAGAAACACTCAAGGCTGCAAAGAGTGCAACCTATCAAGCCCTGTCCACACATCTGTAATGGTCAGTTAATTGTAAAAATAATATGTACTAACAAATATCACAAATATCGCTTGGGTACAGATTTCTGAATTTCAAATGTTGGCAGGTAGTAATGAAATGACCAGCTTACATACATGTACAATCCATAATCAATTCCATATTTGTGTGTCACCATTGTTCTATATTACCAAAAACAGATTGATGCGAGCTCTGCTCAGGAATGGTTAGCAATGTTTCTTTTGGTGGAGGGGGGCAGGGTGGAATTATTCTGCACCCCGACCCCAATCTTTTGGGGCTCAATTAAAATTAGTCATAGCTGAGAGGTCTCTCCATAATAGATTGCTGTGATTTATGCTCAGGGATGGGTAGTGAAGTATCTTCAGATGGAAGGGGGGGGGGGGGTTCAATAATTCACAAGAGATCGTCTATCTATTAAATAATTGATAGTCTCTTCTCAATTGCAATTAAAGGGACTTAGTAACATTGTCCAAATCCTAAAAATAAAATTTTCATTCTAGCGGTTCCCTTATACCTTGTTGTATTTGTATTAACAATAAAATCATGGGACAGGTTTCGGTTTTTCAAATTTCCCTTTCGTTACAAAGATATGTATGATTGAAGTATTCAGATAAGAAAAACTCCGGGCGAGTTTTTCTTCTGTGTACAAAGTGAGTGCAGTGAGTTACTGAATATCACTTTGCATTTTGCTCATTACTTGGCCATACAATGTCCATTTGACTTGAAATTTTCTCACAATACCCTGTGGACATATGAGATAACAACAATATACATTGCATCAACCATTCATCACTTTTTGCACATGTCAACAAAGTTACTAGATCCCTTTAAATCTGATAAAGAACTGTAAAAAACTATCTTACCATAATAGCTTGCGGTGAGTTCTTCCCGGCAATGGGTATAGGTAATGATGTTTCTTCAGGTGCAAAGGGGGTGGAATCAGGGGATTTAAAAGTCTCATCTAAATTCCAATAGATTGTTTATATAGGAAGTATATTTAAACCTGTGGATAATGACAGCTGAAGGAAAAACAAGACAAATGGCTACTGTAGACAGTGTCCCTAACATTTGTTTTTTTTTTCTCTGCAGGAAGACACTTTTGGTGGCCACTATCTCTGGCTGCAATGTCTTAAATTAAAAAATTGGTTTAGCAAAATTCATAAAGTTTCTTACCATAATAGGTTGCTGTGAGTTCATCTCTGGGATGGGTAGAGATGTGTCTTCTGGTGGAGGGGGGCGGGGTGGAGGGATGTTGCCTGGGAGGGGTGGTCTTGGTGGTGCAGCCTCTGTGAATTGAGTGAAAGGTTGTAAAGAACATGGGATCATATATATTTATTATAATAATACAATGTTAAGGTGCTCAATATATGTGACTGAGGCCCAGCAAAACACCGACAAAACATTTTATGACTTGATTAATAAAATGACTAATGTCTTTGACTAGTATTCCAGTTGTAGTTGACTCATGATGGGAGGTGGGACTGGGGCCTCCTGGTTAACTATCAATTTATAACTTGACTAATTTTCCAACTTTTGTAGACTCCTGTCAGGAGGTGGGATTGATCTACTGGTTTACATCTCTTACTACACTTTGACTAATTAATCTATTATTTGACTAACCTTCCCGATTTAGTTGACTCATATCGGGAGGTGTGACTTGAGGCCTCCTGGTTCACAGTCAGGGCTTTGCAGATACATGTCTTATTATGCTCACATCTCTCATTACATCTTGACTATGTAATCTTTTTGTGACTATCATTTGACTAAAAATCTATTTGTCTAACCATCTTCCATACTATCCACATATTGTTTGACCAACCTTCCAGATCTAGTTGACTCATGTTGGGAGGTGGGACTGGGGCCTCCTGTTTCACAGTCTGGGCTTGGCGTACATTGCCCACATATCTTTGACTACCATATTTTAGTCACTCTCTCTTCTACTACTATTTGACTAACCATCTACAGTTTGACTAACCTTCCAGATTTAGTTGACTCATATCGGGAGGTGGGACTGGGGGCTCCTGGTTCAGATTCCATAATAGGGAGACATTTTCCACATCTCTTTATATCTTTTGACTACCATATATTCTTGTGACCCTCTTATAATATTATTTGACTAACCATCTACTGTTTGACTAACCTTCCAGATTTAGTTGACTCATATCGGGAGGTGGGACTGGGGCCTCCTGGTTCACAGTCAGAGCTTTGCGGACACCGCCAACATCTGATTGGAGCTGTTCATCAAAAATGAGAAAATATAAATTACTTCATATACAAGACCAAATTGCACCTAGGAAAATGTCACAACTGTTTTTCTAATGTTTTTTATTGAACAACAAGTCTGGCTGCTTTAAACTAGCTTCATCATATTATACATTATTCTTGTGATAAATTAATTTTCAATGGCTTTTCCATGATTTGTGGGCCATTCATTCTGTTTAAGGTGTAATATATAATTCACTGAGCCAACATTTTTTTTTTTTCTCAGTGATCTGAAATTCTATATTGACCTAATCCAGATGAAACTGGCTTAATAATGCTGGTGTAAAATGTCATTCAACCCATTCCTTACTAGATTATGACACTCCCGTAGACTTTGTACATAGCCCACCCGGTTCCCGTAAGCAAGGGGTTAAAATCAAATCCATGGGTTTCAACATACCAAAATAAAAGTAGAGTACTTAGGAACGTTGTACAGTTCTCAATTGCTTTTTGGGAAGGGGAATTTACAATTGAGCAAGGACATTTTTTATAAAACTGCATTTGATGGGAACTTGTTTTAAGATAATTGTCAGCTTTTGGGTGCATAAACAAAAATGAAAATAAAATAGTGCTTATGGCTACAGCAGTTAAAACCTAGGGTAATCTGCATCAGAAGCGTTCAGTGATTGGGTATAAGGATTAACCCAGGGAAAAGGTTGAATTCAAAATATATTTTGTTCAATTTCCTTTTGTGGCATGGTGTTCAGCAAGTCCAGCAACAACCCAGCTAGCCACCTGACGTCGGGCCGATGTCGGAATTTGGTTGCCGGATGTCGGCATATCGCCGTTGGCTCGAGGTTAAAATGTCCGCCAGCCCAACATCGTCACGACGTCATTTTTGTGATATATTGGCATAACGTCATTTTCCGACAATGGCCCAACATCATCTCATGACATGATGTTGGGCCATTGTCGGAAAATGACGTTATGCCAATATATCAAAAAAATGACGTTGTGACGATGTTGGGCTGGCGGACATTTTAACCTCGAGCCAACGGCGATATGCCGACATCCGGCAACCAAATTCCGACATCGGCCCAACGTCAGGTGGCTAGCTGGGAAAAAGCGTAAGTTGTAATTTTTTCCTTTTAAAGCAACTCGTGTCAATCTAAATATACCATAATATGCTGAAGCAAAAGCAATATAAACAAATTGGAGCTAACATTCCTGTTAAAGTAAAAGTACAATTTATAAATCGTTAGTTCACTCAATAATGTTTGGCAAGTCGATGGCTTTCAACATGCAAGAATAACTGGAGATCGTTTCATGCATGCTGAACATTGTTGTTGTTTACTTTAGAGTACCGTATTTGCCGGTGTATAAACCGCACCTGTGTATTAACCGCACCCCCATTAAAAAAAAAAAAAAAAAAAAAAAAGTGCGGTTAATACGGTATTAACCGCACCCCCATTTTTGAAAAAAGGTGCGGTTAATACACCAGCAAATACGGTATGTCAATGTAGTTCCACTCATTTTTATTAACAAGTTAATGCATATATTCCATTCAATTTTATTGACAAATTAATACATTTTCCAAAAAAATGCTGGAATTTCAACTCTCTTTAATACTGCAACCATTACTTTCATAATGGAACATCAGTGGTGGACGAATGTTTGGTCCAAGTTACTCATCTGTTTGAAATGATAATTTGTTAGTAAACATACAATACAAAGACTTAAATATATATGTATTTGACAAACAACAGGTTGAAAATTAGCATTTGTATAAACAAGCTGGAGAGATAGTCACATGGTATGAACTTGAATAATGAACAAACAAACAATGCAAAATACATTCTGTAAAAAGTACACACAAAAGAAAGTGTTAGTAAATTTTCATGGCATGTAAAATACACTTTCAATAACTTGAAGAAAAAAAAACATTCATTTACTTCCGGAAGAATATGATATAGCAAAACTTTCTTTTAAGTTTATCATCAATTTATGTCATATATAATGCACACTTGGTACATACATGTAACACAAAGGAGGAACAATTAATCAAAATGTTAACAATGCAACAATCATTTACATATACTTTGTTCATGTAATATGTATTGTAATGGAAAGTATGCATGACAATGGAAAAGTCTTGAAATTCTACAATCTACATGTATAATTTACAAGTTCCTAGTAACATAATGTAACTTAACCTTTAACGAATAACACTTTAATTACAAAATGATCCATTAACAAACAATGTTATATAAATGTCAATGAAATCTTCTCATAATTTACTTTCTATCCTTGATAGTTCATATATGCTTTTGCAAACTTTAATTCTGTGTGATTTAAACTTGACATACAGGAACACACATGCTAGTATAATTCACATCAAATACAATAACAAGCATGCAAATATATGTGGGTGTACCTTATGAATAATTCATGAGCAACAAGACATAAGAGGAGGGAAATGGTGTGATTGGTCAAATAAGGCTAAGGTGACACACTGCATCAACTGGATGATAACAACACTTATAAATAATCCATGAATAATTCACAAGCTAAATGTCAAAGGGATGATGTGATTGGATAAACTGTGGCTGGGGTAGACGTTATGGGAGGGATCACACATTGAACTATAATACCATTCCATGTAATAAATATTAATGAGGTGAGAACAACACTCATGAATAATTCATGAGCCAAAAGAGGCACAAAGTGATGCTGTGATTGGTTGGTCAACCTGTTTCTGTGGCTTAGAGGCAGTTGGAGGCGGAGCCATCTTGACTGGGGGCGGAGCAAATGAGGGCTGTTCCACTACAGAAGGGGTGCTGGGGTATTTGGGGAAGGTTTTCAGCACCGATGATACGTCGTCCCTGAGCTAGAGTTTGAATAAAGCATGGGGGTGTGCAAGCAAACGTGATTGGCTGGTTAATTTGTGATGTCATAAGCTAAGCAACCAATCAAGTGATTTGGTAACTAAGGTAAAGTCTACAGAGCTATAGAAGTACAGCATTGAATAAAGTGATTTGTGAACTACCGACTACAAATACTATCTAAGTACTGCACATTTGTGATTGGCTTCTTTCTTCTTTGGGTCAAAAGCTGAGCAAACAATAAATTTAGCTAGATATGTGTGAACTATATTTGTTCATCAAAATTTAAATTCTGCAAATATTTGATACAACTATATCTATCTACCTACAAACTTCAAATCATGTGCGAAAAGCGTTTTTATAAGATACAATTAAACAGCAATCACAAATGAATTATATATGTGTGTGTGTGCTTTTCAATTTTGTTTTGGAGCATGAAGCAATAAATTATGGTTTCATAACAAGGAACACATAATCAATGTTCATAATTTTGAAAAAATATAGAATTGTTCTTGTAAGTAAATATAAACCAACGTCTTTCAATCACTTATATAACATGTTCATCTAAGAAACTATACTTGCACATTATATAAAACAACTTAAATTTATACATACTTGTAATTATATATCAAAAATACAAATTCTCTGAATATATTGAATACATTCATAACAATCACAAATTTAACATCTTCTATGATTGTAAAATAATGGCACCAATAGTACTTAACAAGTGAACATACATATTTTGAGCCATGCTTGATAATATACTATTTACAATATACAGTCAACATTATAGAGCATATCTTTAACGATTCATGCACCTTCATCTAAACTCATTTACAAATATACATATCTGCCAATAACACAGAGTTAACAAACATATATATGAACACAAGATAATATCAACATTGAACATTAACAGGTATTACATATTGCATGCAATTATACTGTAACATTAAGAGCACAGTCAACACTTTACATGTGCATATTAAGTAAGTTTTATATCATTCTAAATACTATACCAAATGCAATTGCAAAATTCTATATATATTTAGTTATTGAATAATAGATGAATGTGAAAATGTATATTTAAAATATCAAGACCTACATGTACATGTAGATCATTTCAGTATTAACTACACTTCATCAATAACCTGTGGGTGAATTCATATTCAGGGCTCGACACTAGCATTTGCCCGATGGGCAAAGGGTGAGTTTTGAAAATGTTATGTCGGGCCAGTAAAATATCTTAAAAGTCAAATTAGAGTTGCCCGTTCAGACATTCACATTTTATGAAATGTCAGAATTTAAAAAATCTTGTCTCATCTTTTCTCACGTCAAGCCAACATGAATGCAGTGTTGAGCAGTAACTGGGAGTGAGATTGTGAAAAGAAGACAGTTTACAAATGAATCATAATTTGGGGTTCAATACATTTTTGTTCTGGGCTGCAACAACCAAAAGGAAGAAAGAAAAAAAGGGTTATTTTTAACTGGCCAAACCGAGCCACAAGCAAAACAGTAGTGTCGTCCCTGACATAGCAAGGGTGAATATTGTAATATTAGTAAAATGTTTAATTACAATTTCATACTATTGTAAACACTAGAACTAAAATCATTATTGTGCATATATATACATGTACTACTGAGTGCATTTCTAAGGGGCTATTGAAGGGAACTGTGAAATTGTTAATATTGTTATGTTGAATTTAAAGCCTACATGTATGGCACTTAGTATGTATAGTATGTATTTAAGATACATTAATTTTCCACCATCATTACAAATTAAATCACTGAATTGTTTTCTAGTTATTATCACTATTATTGCACTAGTATTATCCCTATAACAATCATTAAATTAAGACTAAAATTAACTCTCTTTCCTATTTTATATTCCGTACATAATAAATAAACATTGCATTACATAAATTAAGGCAATTGTTTTCACTGAATACAATTTTGTTAAAATAAAACAAAAAACACACAAACACGTTTTAGCTGCCAATATGTCTACTTAACACTTGAACAAAATATCAATAGCTTTTGACACAACATTAAAGAAATTACACAGACAGACAATTAGAACCATGTCAAATTCATCCAATCAGATAACGTGTTACAGCTAGGTAGCATTAATCAGCCAATCACACGAAGCCTTGTATCAGACCCCTCACTCTCTACTGGTCAAAAGAACTGTCAGCCATTCCACTCCTGAGTGTTGACTACAGCAGCCAATCAGAAACCTGCTTACATAACGCAACATGTTAAATGAACTCAAAATTGGTGCTTGCAAATGGTAGCAGCTCTGCCATTGGTGCATATTGGCTTTCATCTGAAATCTAATTTATTTCATTTTAAGGTTAGTGTGCAAAAACTGAATGAAAAAACAGCTAAGGTTAATCAGTCATTTACTGTACATCCAGCAAAAAAATAACATTAAAAAATCTTGGGTTAGCAAATTTGTCCACTTTTTCATTCATAAGCATTAAATCAAAAAAAAAAATTTATGATGACTTTTGTGACATGAAAATAAAAGGGAAATCTTTGTCAAAACCTCTTCTGGTAGATCAAATTCAAAACCCCTGTACTGCGCCGCGGGTTGGTGTATCGAACTGGCAGGCGCCCTCTTTGGCGAGCCTTGAACAGTGTAGTCATGTGACGAACCTATAGGCTGTATGTTTTAGGGGGTAAGGTGGGAGAAAGGTGACGAATATTGCACGAGTTAGAACATCGGGAAAGAATCTATTAAGGAGATTATCGCAAATTGGCACTCCGTCTACATCTAATTACTATAGAAACTGAAAATACCCGAAGTTCACAACTTAATTCATACATGTAGGTTCGCAAGCTTATTCATAACCACATAGTCATTTTCACACATTCACAGAACTTTTTGATACAGATCATAGAGACGCCCCTTTATTCAAAATCACAGAGTCAGTAGTAAAAATTGGCAAGACTTTCTGCTTTAAGTCTGTAACATTTATGCCCTCTCATTTTAAACAGAAAGCAATACATTTACAATAAAAATGATTCAAGTTTTTGTCTTTACATGTATATCTTTATAATAACACGATCATAAGCAGCATCATCATCGTCATTGTCATCATCATCACCTTCATCATTACCATCATCGACATCATCCTAAAATCATTTACATCTTTAGTAATAATTATGCTCATTGTGCTAGCGTGTTATACATCACTGGCTTTTTGGTGCAAATACATGCAAATTTGTGATAGTGCAAATATTGCTGAGACTATGAAAATGCACTTAGGTGATTAACTACATAACATACTTCCTTTTCCCTAACCCTAATTGGTGAAGATTATATGGAAGATTGGTACTCTTTGTGTATTGCACTAATGCTCTTGCTAGTAATTCAAGTAAAGTTTTATAATGAACTATGAATTAATAATTGTTCTATCTAGTATCGTTCTTTTAAAACATACACTGTACTTGTGTCAATAAATAAGAACAAATATAATTTCATATTGGTAGTTTATTCCTCCAAAATAATCCATAGGAGTTTTAATTGGAGGTGGTAAGTGGGATATATGAAAAGGGGACCAATAATATTAACCTGTCTTAGCCCAGTCACCTGCCGGGTAGCACCATGACCTCTAACGACCTCTTGGGTCATGCTGGGGTAGTGCTGAGGTGAAGGGGTCATGCTTGGGTCAAAGGTCATACAGGGGTCATCGGATGAATGGGGATTTATGTTAATGGACGCAGTTGATAGGTAACTATATATACTGGGGTTTGTGGACTTTGCATTGGGCCCGGTGGTGTTTTGGCCAGAGTTGTGACCTAAACGACTGAGCGGGGTCACGGGTGAAAGGTTAGAGGTCAGACGTGAGAGATGAGAGGTCAAAAGGTCATGAGCATGAGTAGAACGAGAATCAGAGATGATAGTCTGTTTTTAAAAGATTAGAGAGAGAAATGAAAGAAAAATGCAGGCATGTTAGAACCCCAGCACACAAAGTAAATTTCAATATTCTTACTTTTGTTAATAATTTAGAGTTGAAAACAAAATTATGATACATACATACATGTATCTCCAAGATTTTCCTTTTAGACAAGATTAAAATGAGTTTCTTTGTTTTGAAATTGAAAGAGGTATTACTGATTTTTGGCCAACAGTTTTGTGTCATTTCTTGAGTATAGTTTAAGCTCATTTGTATTATATTTGACAAATTTGAAGTAAAACAAACAATACATTCCTGATAAACATACATGTATGTGAGGATGAGTAAAAGAAGAAGTCAATATCATGAAGACCTAATAAATTTAAACAATTAAAATTATAAATATAATTTAAAAAACTATTTCATTATTTACCATAATATAAATTATGTTTTCTCAAGCACTAGTGACAGATGAAATAAGGAAAATAGAGGGGAAAAATGAAAAAAGTTAGATATTAGAGGAGTAAATAGAAAAATGAGTTGGCGGAAATTAAAAGAAATTAAAAATTGAAACACTCTCCACACCTAAGCTAATGAATCAGTCCAGAAAAAATGAGCAAGCAAATGAGGTAGACAAAGGGAAATGGGCAATGACCTGGTATAGTAAATGGTCGAGGTGACTAGGCTGGTTGCCATGGTGATGTGAAGGATAGCCAATCAGTGAAGAGGATGGTGAAGGATCGACAGGGGTGGGCGGAGTCAGGTCCAAATATGGGGGCTGTGCGACAATGTGGGTTAGACACAGGTGATAGTGAGCTTTTACAATTTTTACAAATTACATTTTGGGGGGAAAATTAAAAAAATAAATGAACTCATCTACAATATTGTGTGACAGTAGATTAGAGACAGGTCAAAGTGAGATGTTTTTAATTTTCAAAATCAAAATCTAAAAAAAAACAAGGGACCTAATTAACAAAAAATTCTGCAAAAATTCCCTAGCTCTCTAAATGTCCTATTCTTCTATTTATAATAATAATTAAGGCTGAGTCATGTCGGATATTTTACAAACCGGGTTCCGATGACTAGTAAAAAGTAGCACTGCTACTCATGAGTCATGAATATTCATAAGATAATTTTTGACTAACCACTTTTTTCATGAGAAAATTGTATATAATATGCTGATAAATGCTACTTTAAGTCCCGGTTACGTTTTTTTCGGAAACAAGCTCCGGAAAAAAAATAAAAACAATAAAAAAAATTAAAAATTTTTTTTTTTCGGAACCCGTTTCCGAAAAAACAAAACCGGGACCCGATGGTGACGGTCGGAACCCTATTAGATCGATCGAACCGACTCAGCCTTAATAATAATGTTTACTTGTGCAGCTACATGTATTATATTAATTGGTGTTATGTTACAGCTGAGTAAAGAAATGTGATAGCGAGCTTTTCACATTTTCTAAATAAAAAATTACAATACCTCTCTAAACTTCCTATTGTTCTAAAAAAAAAAAATCTTTGATATACTAAAATATCAAAATTCAGTAGTCTTCAGACTATAAAATATATACAATATATGATACAGAGAAGAGAGACTTTTTTTTTTGGGGGGGGGGGTGGAGAAGCAACCATTTGGAGCTAAAATGTGACTAATTCATAATTTGTTGATGATATACTGTACATGTATTACAGTACTTAGGGTTCCAAATATGGTGACTACCGTGACAACCATGATGAAATTATGAAGCTGAGATATGGTTGTTGTCTTTTTGGTAGTTAGATCTTAGAGCTAAGTGTGGTACTAAACAAAGTTTAAGTTACTAGAATAAATAGTTGGGCCTATCTAGGTAGATACACCTATTAATCATACTACTTATAAAGTATGTCAAGTGACAGAAATAACTTTTGAAAACTTAGTTGAACCTGATTAAAGAGGTGTGGCATCTTCTAAGTATGATTATGATTATGATTATGATTATGATTATGATAATTGTAATAATGCTATCATTTGAAATGTAATCGTAACTACAGCAAACCTAGAAATACAAATATTTATTACTAAGTGACTTGACTAGAAAATGTGAAATTTATATTTCATAATCGACATCAAAAAGTTCTTTAAACCTGATTGAAAGGTGTGGCCTCTTTCGAGTAGGCGGAGCTTGGAGGAGGCGGAGGCACCGGGGGTGCGCTCTCCAGAGAGAAGGCGGAGCTTGCTTGAACAGGGTCGAATGAGGACCCCCACTATTGGTCGAAACCCACCAATCAAGAAACAGGTACAATCAGAACAACATGTTGATCAAAAAGTAAATACTTAGTGAAAGGCACAAAAAGTTCCACGAAGGACAATTTTTGTATACGGTCTGGTTATGTAACATTTCAGAGAAATGTGATTAGAACTTAATATATGAATTCCATGTACTTTATCGTAGTAACAATCAAATCTTTACTTGGTTCTTGACATTTTTTCTTTTGTATTTTGGGATAACTTGTCAATGTTTTTTACACAAATATTGCTTTATTAATAAAAAAAATAATTGGTCTTTTTTCTGTAATTGCAAGTTAGGTTCCTACAGAAGCAAATTCATTTGAAATATTAAATTTAATTACAAACAATTATCATGAAATACATTTATTGGATAAAGACTAATATCTCAAATTGAATCAAATGATGGCGATGAAAAATTAGACAAATATATTTAAGGATATACATGTACTCTATACATGTATTGACCAACTAAAACATGCCCTTAATTGTTTCACTCATGCAAGAATGTCTTATTTCTTTTTTTATCATGCTGATAAGCATGCAAACAAATAATGCGTTTTTCATACCCTTTCCACCGAAGAATACACTTAATTTATCAAAGCTCATTTTAAAGTCTTTTGTGCCATTATTTCATGCAATTGGATAATTCTACCAAATTCACTTTCTTCTTTGTCTACAACTTATAGTTATTTTCAATAAATTTTGATTACATGCTACTCATATGATCAGTGTTGTAGCGTGACCCGTCCGAATAGGGGCACTCTCTTTGTATAAATGTTGTCTTTATTTTTGTTCAAATTATTACCCTTATGTTTGGTGCATGTGTCCAGCATGAATGTACATGTAGATGATTATAGTATGTGGCAATCAAAGAATTAAATGTAGAATGTAAATTATGTGCTACACGAGTAAGCTATAGTAAACGGTGCATCATTTACATACTCATTGTTACATGCTGTTATCTAATTGGCTGGTCCACATCTGAGCTACATGAATATTCATCAGGTCATCTGGCATGCTGTTATCTAATTGGCTGGTCCACATCTGAGCTACATGAATATTCATCAGGTCATCTGGCATGCTGCATATGAGGGAGGTCAATGAACTCTGGTCTAGAAAGTTTGATGAACTTTTAGAATGTTTGATGAATTTCAACAAAGTTTGATGACCTGCGAAGGTTAGTTCAATATTATAAACATATTATTTTCATTTACACTATGAATATTAATTACAATATTGGACAATTTGTGAGTTAGCACACACACATTATATCAACAAACATTTATACTCATTTTCTCGCAATATTGTATTGGTTTGGTTTGTAAGTGGCACACGTTACATCAACACACAACATATACTGTTTGCAATCATTCAGTTTTTAAAGGAATTAGCCATCATTTGCTTATTTCATTTTTTTAAGCAAAACTTAGTCACAGCGCTTACAATTACACACAAACCTGAATACATATTTGTAGGAATGACTTTGATTAGACATTGCTATCAAACTTAACTACCGTAAATACCGGCGTAATCGCCGCATACTTTTTCCTCAAAAAAACCCTGCAAAGTCGGGGTGCGGCGTGTACGCGGAGATAGTCAAAATGTCACTCTTGACTGGCCTCAAAACAACTATATTCTATTGTATTATAGTTATAATGATTACATTTACACATCTATTTTGCAAGCGCAAGTAACAAGAAATGTGTTTAGAAAATATATAGCGCGCTTGCGGGCGAGCGATAAATTTCACGCGCCGCCGATTTCATGCTAAAATTTGGCACATTTTCCCAGCCGATTTTCTGGTTTCCTGCCGTTATTTTCCCGCTTTTTTTGTCGCCAGTTTTCCTAGCGCACTTTTCTCCCACATTTTTTTTGGTTCAATTTCAATGCCCAAAGTCGGCATGCAGCGTTTACGCGGATGCGGCGATTGCGCCGGTATTTACGGTACATGTATTTGAACTACAATGTTAAAACGTCATTGTTGCATTTGTGTTTTGCTGGTTAATTATTGTTTTTTTACCATCCGCACTACGAATAGGAAATTAGTGTGAGTCAGGTATTTTTTTGTAATGCATCCGATAATGACTGATACAAGTTGCAGCGCTCTTTCTGAGTATCTTTTCACATTTCTGCAGTTTCTTTTTTGTGAATAGAAATGTGACTTTTGACAGTTTTAAATGCTAGGAATTAACTTATTTTCTTTGTGTCCCAGGCAGCAGGCAGGGTAGTAAAATGAAATCTTCTTTAATATTAGATTAACATTGTGATTGGCAATCATTTGGTGCTGCAAATTTTTAACAACCTTTTTCTAACGAAATGCTGTATCTGTCATAAGTTTTTGTTTTGTGTGTGGAGCAAGATTCACATCAAATATTAAATGCATTTTTTCTTCTTTCTTTTTTTTTTTTTTTTTTTTTGGGTGCATTTTCTTAAATATATTGTGGGACCCATCATTAAAAGTTTTCATTTTTTTAAGAGTGGAGCATATAGCATTATTAAAATACAACATTAGATATGTTAGGAGATGCATTAAAAACATATATATATTTTCAGTTCAAACTCGAACATTTAAGTCAGCATTACAGTTGATTCATGAATGTTTTTTGTTCTATTCTTTTGCTATATAGAGTGGAGCATATAGCATTATTTAAATACAACATTAAATATGTTGGGGGATGCATTAAAAACATATATTTTCAGTTCAAACACGAACATTCAAGTCGGCATTAGAGTTGATTCATGAATGTTTTTTTGTTCTATTCTTTTGCTAAATGGGCATGCAAGCTCAAAGAATGATGTCAAAATGAAAAACTTGGTTGTACTTGGTGTTATTAAACTGCTATGTACATTTTCTATAATATGGATAATGAATATTCAATAGAGGGATAATTTTTGTAAGAACACACACTACACGTACATGTAAATAAGGGATCACTGCTAATAGATATTAATACGAGGGTCATTTGCATATATGAATATGTATGGAGGTGATTTGCATAATATGATTTGCATATGTGGGTAGATCTACGTGTAAACCACCTGTGACATTCCGGCACGCTCCATTCCGTCCGTAGGGGGGAGAGGGGGAGGTGGAGGGAAAGATTCATCCAACGGAATCTCCACGATGAAGGGGATACGTATCCCTGCGACCGACTTGACGAGCTAAAGAAACGAAAGACTTGCACGATGAATGGAAAATTCATTACATATCATATGAACTGACTTTATCCTTGAATGAATCAAATAAGTAAACAAAAAATAAATTAAAAAGAAGGAAAACTCACAATTGAAATAAATCATTCCACTTGGTAAAAAAGGCACATACATGTATTTTAACAGAGGAGTAAATGAACTTGTCACAAATAAATATGAAAATATCCTAATTGCAACAACAAAAATAAGGTTGACCTAAACTCAATAATAATTCATACAAAATAGGAATATAAAACCATTCAAATAGGAAAAGATTCAGATTTCAAAGTATCTGCAAGATCAAATAGACAAATCTTATACCACTGCTGTAAAAAAGGGGGCATTTGAAAAAAGAAACAGGTAAAACAAAATTATGTTTTGTTTAAAACAAGTTACAGGTATACAAGAAAATAACCATAATTTGCAATATTCTTACCTCTATGTCATAATTACACCATCGCAGACCAAAGCCTAAAACAACATTATGTATTCAACAGATTCATAATGTAATACATGAAGATTTATAAAGTCAACATGACAAATACATGTACATGTAAATGTATATAAAACAAAAACATAATGATACCAAAAAGAAATGGATAGGTCATCATCAGAATCAGCAGGTAGAAGAAAATATAAGTTTTAAAAAACAAAATTGAATGTGGTTAAATGAAGAAAGTAAATCAACCTTAGATAATATCAAAACAAATGTATACAAAACATTTTGTAGTTGTTGTTGTTTTCTAATGGATGTTATAAATGTTATTGTTGTTGTTTCTTACCTTCTGATTGGCATTGAACCACTTGTCCTGTGAATTCCTATCGGTCGGCTTCAGAGTGACTCCCTTTGCCGCCTGCACCGAAGGTCCGATGTCTGTATGGAGAAAAGGTAAAGTATGAATGAAAGAGAACAAAATAATGATGATGATGATTATGATCATATCTTGCCACATTCTATTTTCAACAAATTAGATAGATAGATATATAGGTTTTTATTGAACACAGGACTAAAGTGCCTTGTGCACAACAAAAATATTAAACATACATGCATAAATACAGAGTGTTTATAAAAAAGCGGAACCCAACTTCCACCAGCTATATCTTAAATAGTAAACAAAGTTATGTTTATTGCAATATATCATCGCAAAGATAATTTAATACTCTTTCATTTGGTACCATATTTGTAATAATTGAGCTTGTAGTTATCGAATTGCAAGCATTTTAAATGAGCAATGTTAAAATTGCTTTGCGCACAAGATTTAGATCTATTCATCAACCGGTCTGATCAATGGTAATTCATTGAAACCTCTCCTTGTGTTCTTTTGTCTTGTAATCCTTTTGTTCCGATCGTTCTTAAGCTAACATGGAGATACTTTTTAAATCGGTTCCTTGCCTGACCATGCAACTTACCACTAAACACGAGCACAAACCTGTGCAGACAGACATTGGGGCATGTGGAAGGATGTTGGGGATGATTATGGACCCTCAACTCTTCTCAAAGTTGAATAAATGTCAAACTATGAATCAAGAAACATCATGAAATGTCACTTGACTTTGTCTACTGTTTCATTATTTACACTGCATTTAGCAATTACTTTCTACTCTTGTGCGCAAAGTACTTTTTACATAACCCTTTCAAAGTAAGTTTTATTCAATCATGCATGACGTCACCACAACATATTTGGTATCAAACGAAAGAGTATGAATCTACCTTTGGTATGACATATTGCAATAAATATAATTATGTTTATTAAATAAATTATTGCGGATGAAAGTTGGGTTCCGCTTTTTTATAAACACCCTGTACAATGTACAGTACATGTATATCACAACGCAAAATACAATTATTACTCAAGTTAACATCAAAATACAACAACATAATATATATTTATCGATGTATTTGGCAAGAAAAGCAATAAAAAAAAGAAAATAAATAAAATTTAAAAATATTTTTAAAAATTATACTTGAGACTTCAACAATACCACTTGAAAATCATTCTGAATGATGAGAGTTTCATAGAAAACAACAACTTTTAAATGGCAGTAAAAAATGTCTGATTATATCAACAAGTGCCTATTGATTTTGACTACAATCGCGAGGCATTCCAGAACACATTTCAGTTCAATCAAGAATATCGCAATAATAAGGGAGACATTTTGATGAATCCAAACCCATTTCATTCTTCTGTTTCGCCAAGAGATATGTGAAAGCTCCTAGTGATTTGGGTTGAAATTCAGGATCACGTTAAACAAAATAATTTTGTTAATTGTTTACCTGATGAAAGCTGTTCGGCAGCCCGCGTTACGTCCTGCACAAACTTAGGATCCTCTGAGTTGGCGGCCTCCTTCGACGCAACTACGGCGACGCGCTGGGCTCGTCGTGCGATGCTCGACGCTTTCTCTGCGATGGTGTTGGGGTTGTTCTGTTGAATTGCGGCAGCTACTGCTTCGCTGTCCCGCTTAATCGCAGCCTCTGTAAAAAATAAGATTTGTTTCAATAAAATAAGAAAGTTAGTTCAACATTGGTCCTTTCTGAAATCGGAAAATGGGACTCGTTTGGTTGGTTTTGAATCAATGAAAAAGGTACACATATTAAAGGGATCTAGTAACATTGTCCAAATCCTCAAAACTTACTTGGAACTCTAGCGGTTCTCTCATACCTTGTATTCGTATTGACAAAAGAAGCATGGGACAAGTTTTTTTTTTCCCCTTTTGTTAAAAAGATGTTTACGATTGAACTGTTCAGACTTTAAACTGTCCATTGGATAGCCGTGTTCAAAGTCAGTGCAAGGAGTTAGTGAATATAATTTTGAATTTTCGGTCATTACTCGGCCAAATAACACCCATTTAAAGTGAAATTTTCACACAATATCCAGTGGACATATCAGATATTAAACAACAATACACATTGTATCAACCATTCATGACTTTTTGCACATGTCAACAAAAGTTACTAGATCACTTTAAGGACTTCGAAATGAAAATAACTCCTCTCCAAGTGCTCACATTCTTGTGAAATCAACTTATCAATAGTCCCTCAACTATGCATCTGAATTATGCAAACCCTTTACAATTAAATATATAATGTTTTAGTTCATATACACATCAGTCCTATGTGGTTAGCAGTATCAAACTTACTCACTCAGTCTCTTAACTTAGTATCTGAATTATATAAATCCATTGAAGTTTACATAATCTATTTTAGTTCACAAACCTGAAGCTTTGACAAACTCGACGGTGTCGACGGCTTGATCCACCAGGTCTGTGAGAGCTTCAACCTTGCTAATGTATTCCTTCTTCAACTCCTCAAAGTGAGAGATGGCATTCTGTAATAGAAATAAATATAATACGAACAATAATAATATTCATGGTGATGATAATGATGATGATGATTGTAACAATATTAATAAAATGATAATAATAAACTACAACAAACACCACTAGGTCTGTGAGAGCTCAACCTTGCTAATGTATTCCTTGTTCAACTCCTCAAACTGAGAGATGTCATTCTGTGACAGAAATAAATATAATAATAATAATGACGACGACGACGATGATGATGATGACAACGACGACGCGGTTTGTTTACCCAGGTTAGCCTCTTCAGTGCTTTTGCACTGTTCTCCCAGAGGGACCTGCATCGAAAATTATTACCTCAGTCATCGGATAAGGCCCAGCCACAACGCCAAATCGAACCCAGACCTACACCTAACCGACAAATTCTGTGTTTTTCTGGTTGATGTCATTTTTGGTGGCCATTTTGGAGGAACAATAGTGATTTTCAGTCTTGTCTCGGTCTGTATTCCAACCCCCGAGTTCAGTGTAAATTCTGCATTGAGACAAACAATCAGACCGAATCCAAACCGACACGAGATGAAACTCAAATCGATAACAAACCAAAACCCAAATCAAGGATTTGGGGCGTTGTCCATCTGCTGTTGATTTCAGTTTGGTCTATTATCGGGTTGTTATCAAGCATGATGCGGTTTGGATTTGGACTCTCAATTTATCTGGTGTGGATTCTTTCGAACGCGCTCGAAACAATCCCCTTCGACAAATTTGGGAGTCCGAATCCATACTGCATGGAGCCCAACAGCACCCCGATAACAGACTGAAACGAACTGAAACCAACAGAAAATGGACACCATCCAGAATTGTTTAGTTGATTTAGTGTCGGTTTGGGTATGATCTGGTGTCGGTGTCGGTGTCGCAGTCGGTGCCTAAATGTTGAATGTACAGTACACTGAATTCGGGCACGGAATTTTTATACAGACCGACGCAAGACCAAACATTCATTCGGCCGACACCAAATCGACATCACCCAGAATTTGTCGGTTTGGGTTCGGTGTGACTAGGGTATTAAACACACTCTCATAATCAATCTAGCATATAATGTGCACTCGCTTAACTCCCTGGGAAGTGTTCCACTGAATAGTTGCCACTGACGATTAACATTCACCATCTCAATTTCATTTTCAACATCACAGCTAGCTAAACTCCCAATGCAAAATTAAATAATTACGATCGGAGTAAAAAATAATATAATTTGATTTTAATTTCTGATAAAATAAATAAATTAGAAAAAATACCGCCCTCACCTGTTCGCCAGGGTTATACAGCAGAACCTTCCCAGCATTCACTACCTGCGGACCAAAATCCTCAATTCCTTTTCATTCGCCATCTCAATTTAATTTTAGGCATCATAGTCAACAACAAAAATGAAATAACAATTACAATTAGAAAAAAGAAATAAATAAGAAACAAGTAATAAATACTGCCCTCACCTGTTCGCCAGGGTTATACAGCAGAACCTTCCCAGCATTCACCACCTGTGGAGCGAGATCCTGCACTTCCTGTGCCTTCGTGTTGAGGGATTGGACAAGCGTCTTATCGTTGCTCGAGTTAGCCTCCGCGACTTGCTTGGCGCAATCGGCAAGTTTGTTTGCGTGGTTCAGGAAGATATTGGCTTTGGATATGTAGGTGGGTTCCCTATTTGGTTCATCTAAAAAGGGAATAAAAAAACGATTACTAAAATTAAAGAAAGCCCTTCTTTCAGGTTTGTACACAGTTGAAACAATAACTCAATCACGAAGTGGACATTTGAAAATAAATGGTTTGATCCTTTGTGGAAAAAGCTAGGCATGAAAGAACTACTAGGTGCCATTGAGTTTGGTCTATTATCTAACTTTTTTTAAGTACTTGAGTTATCATTGAAAACATCAGTAACTCCCATTGCAAAGTAATTTTTCATAAAATATATATATTTAAAATTAAAAAAAATAGAAAATAGGATATTAAAAACAAATGGCGGCTTTTGCAGCCCTCTCAAATTCTCGCAAGGGCATTCTCAATTTCATTAGTGGCAATTTTGGAATTGAAAAAAGTTAAATAATTATATTACAATTCGTCAAAAGTATTCTTTTTGTTTCGTAACACTATTTATATTGTTCTTATTTTTGTTGCAGGGCCTCTGTAGGAAACGTTTTAACCACTGAAATAAAACACATAAATTTATCAATCAAATAAAAGAATGGGAAAAATAAGTTACCAATGGGAGCTTTTGCAGCCCTCTCCAGTTCTTTGAGTGGCGTTGTTGTATCCATGAAGACATCTGCAACTTCCTTCGCAAGAGCATTCTCAATTTTCTTCTGTAGAAGTGGAAGCTTTTCAGCTAGCCTTCTTGCGACCTCAAGACACTGCGGTGAATTGCCCTGCACAGAAAAAAATGACGTTACACATAATGCTATATATGGGACTGTCCAAAAAAATAATAAATTTACATTGAAATTCCAAATTATATTTGACAAACAAGATTTGTCTGTTATTTTGCGAGTGAATACTCAATTTTCTTCTGTAGAAGTGGAAGCTTTTCAGCTAGCCTTCTTGCGACCTCAAGACACTGCGGTGAATTGCCCTGCACAGAAAAAATTGACATTACACATTATCCTACATATGGGACTGTCCACATCAAATTTAGTAGAAAGATGAATCATTTATGAAAATAATTATGTTAGAACTGTTATATACACATATACACCTAATCAATACTTTGATTCATAAACTTGTTGATGCAGAGAGATTCAACTTTGAAGAAATTAGGCTGTTTTGGTCCCATTCTTAATATGGAACAAATTTTATTTACATTCCAAATACATCAGTATGCACACACAAAAACAAAGGTGGGAGTAGGAGCACGGATTTGAATAGGTGGGACAACACAAAAATACACCAGTATGCACAAGAATCAAAGGTGAGAGTAGGAACATGGATTTGAATAGGTGGGACAACACAAACAAATATTTATACCTGGCCCCTCCTCACAAAGTCGGCAACCTGCTGCGATAGAGACTCAACTTCATCACATAGTCTCAGAAGTTCAGCCTTCTCTGGTCCCGCAAGGTTCTGGGCCACCTTGCGGCCCTGGGCCACGATGCCAGCAATAGCTCTGCGACCTGAAATGGAAGAAAAGGGGGAAACATTTATCATTCCTAATGGCCCGGTCAGATATCAACGGATAGCGGAAACGAATGCCCAACGAATAGACAATTTGCGAAATGAAATTATCCAGTGATGAAAGTCGTCTCCATTGCTTTATGTACAAAACATAGAACAACGTACATCACCGGACAAGGAACGGACAAGACACGCATACGAACGGAGACGAACGGATGGAAAATTTAGCTCTCCGTTTGACGTCCGTTTACCCAATCCGTTGATATGTGACCGGGCTATTAGAAACAAAGTTTGACTCGTCACAAAGTCAAATAACTTCTGTCTTCTCTGGTTCAGACAGATTCTGGGACACCTTGCATCCCTCGGCTACAATACCGGTGATTGCTCTTCGCCCCGAATAACAAAAAAGAATTTAACATAATTAATTCCATAGAAACAAAGTATGACTCGTTGCAAAGTCAGAGAACTTCTGGGCCACAATCCTAATAGCTCTGCGGCCTGAAATGAAAGAATGGTGACAACAGCAAATCAACACGACTACCAGGACTAAGAAGGCATGGTTTTACAAAAATAATATTGGTTTAAAAACTTACCAATGCCCTTGTCATCAAAAGCAGCGTTCCAATCTTTTCTGCGCTTGTTCCGCTCTCACAGCGTGAATTCCTTCTTGTCAAGAATGTATTACCCCTACAAGAATTGAACCGGTGACAAGTTCAAGGCCAGGTTCTAAGGAAAATCAAAAATCAACTTAATTGAATTTGTTTGTTTTTAAAGCCTAACTTACCGACACCCTTGTCGTCGAAAGCCGGGTTCCTCAGCCAATTCTGGGCCTGTTCCACCTTGCCGGCGAGGGTATACGCAGTGCGGGTCACACCACTACGAACGGCCTCCTTCACTGCTGCGTCGCACTGTTGTTGTAGGTAACCCATCTTGGCACCGATTTGTTGAGCTAGTTGCAGTGCCCTTGGCGAATTCCCCTGTTTGTGAAATAGATTATGAACAAAATATATGTCATGACCCTTTATTTGCATTTGCTCAACTTCACGGAGAGCTTGTTTGCATCTCGTATAATTACTCCATTTTATCTTCTTATTTATTAACTGCAGTGTAACATTGCTATTGGAGGCAGCAGTAAATTCAATTTTCACATTTTCGCATATTAAAATGCATATTATATTGCTTGCAACCAATTTTAATAAATTTGACTAATATTTTGTTTGAACTTTGAACGTTGACCTTACCTCAGCGAAAAAAAATAATATTTTTATTTCAGGGGCTCCTTTTCGGGGGCTACTTTTCCAACTTTCGGGGGCTACTTTTATCATCTCGGGGGCTACAAATTTCCGGACTCTTTTTCAAATTTCAGGGGCTACTTTTAAGCTCTAATGCTGTAGGTGATCATCTGATAAGCATTTGATCACGATCCAAACAGAAAATAAGAAAAACATCCCCAAAATCCCCCCCCCCCCAAGAAAAAAACAAAAAACAAAAAACAAAAAACAATTTTTTTCGGGGGCTACTTTTTTTTTTTTGGGGGGGGGGGGGGGGGGGGCACCTTTGGGCATTTCGGGGGCGAATTCGCCTGCCGCCCCCTTGTATTTTTTTTGCTGCCTCACCTGTCTCTTTGCTCTGAGCTCACACAGTTCATTCAACATGGCCTCGATCTCATTGATGGTTTGTAGGAGACGTTCCCTCTGAGGACCTTCCATGCGATCAGCAACCTTTTCTTCTCTATTACTTGCTGATACCATTTTCTTGATTGAATTGATATAAAGGTTTATATTTGATCTTTAACCTTTGAACGTTGACCTCACCTGTCCCTTTGCTCTGAGTTCACACAGTTCATTCAACATGGCCTCGATCTCATTGATGGTTTGTAGGAGACGTTCCCTCTGAGGACCTTCCATGCGATCAGCCACCTTTATTTAATCTCACTGATAATTGCCAGTACCGTAATTGGTCTTTGATTGATTTGATAGTTTGACTCATAACCTTTGAACTTTGACCTTACCTGTCCCTTTGCTCTGAGTTCGCACAGTTCATTCAACATGGCCTCGATTTCATTGATGGTTTGTAGGAGACGTTCCCTCTGAGGACCTTCCATGCGATCAGCCACCTTTCTTGCCTCCTTCAGGATGTCTCTGACAGCCTTCTCACCTGGAAGAACATGGAACAAACACTAAAAAGTTAAAGTCTGTGCATTAACATTCTTCAAGGAAACCCACAAGCATGGTACCGAACATGGTGGCTTAGCGGTTAGAGTGTCCGCCTCATGCACGGGAGGTCCCGGGTTCGAACCCAGACCGGGTCATACCAAAGACTTTAAAAATGGTACCTTCTGCCTTCTAGCCAGACACTCGGCATTTATAGAATGGAGAAGGGAAAGTTAATCACACGAGTTACCAGAGGACTAGCCCTCTTCTGTAACTTTCGCTACATTTAGTAGACGTGTGGCCAAGGGCTATTGAAACGGAGATAGGCGCCGCCTTATGTGCCAACATTGGTACGGGAAAGACTTTAACTTAACTTTAACTTTAAGGAAACCCACAAGTGACTTGGAAGGAACGCATACCAGGAAGCGGCATCGTATCCTTCAACCAGATTTACGCATGCAGAGATGATACGGTTTCAAAATAGGCGCTATGCGAATCAATCCTATTATCGTCATCATCTTAGAATTGTGGTTGATGGTGACCAGAATCATCTTCCAACCAGTCCTTAACCAAGTATAATATTCAAGAGCTAGCAAGGTGAAGCTTAAAAGCAAGAAAATAATACTTGGGTTGGACAACAAGGCTTGAGCCATCTGCATATATATTCTTGTTGATATTCTTCAAAGACCTCTTCGAACATCGTCTTCTCATCGGAGAACCCAAGGTTCTAAGGTCAAAGGGTAACTTAAATTTAAATAAAAAGGACCTTCTCACCGAGACCACCTGGCTACACAATGGAGTTAGACAACCAGGGGGGTGTTTCACAAAGATCCTAAGTTGAACTTAACTCTAAGTTGGACTTAAAAAGTATGGAAAGCCATTTGTAGCCTTGGAATAAAATATATTCATAAGCAAACATGCAAGTATTTTAGACTTTTCATAAGTTGTACATGAAGAACAATGAAATCTCCTTGATAATAGAAAAATATTAATGATTTGTAACAACATTTTATGCCTTTTTAAAGGACTTTTACACAAAAAAATTCAATGAAACTAACGGCTTTCCATACTTTTTAAGTCCAACTTAGAGATACATGTAAGTTCAACTTAGGATCTTTGTGAAACACCCCCCAGGCCTGGGACATGTGCATGTTGTTGTTGATGTTCTCTACAGACCCCTCTAAGATCATCAAATCATTCTAAATACTGGGAATCATTCATTTTCTTCAAAATTATGTAATCATGATGAAATATCACCCTAAAAACAGAAACCCTATGAGACTCACCTAGACCACCTGGTTCCGCATTGGGGTTGGACAACCACGCTTGGGCCATCTGCATGTTGTTGTTGATGGCGACCATTGACCGCTTCATGATGGTCAAGTCATCTTATGATCAGTCATTAAACAAGTGTTTCAGAGCTAGCTAAGTGAAACTAAAGAAAAACACAAGGATAGCTGACATAATTTGTTTACCTAGACCACCTGGTTCTGCGTTGGGGTTGGACAACCAGGCCTGGGCCATCTGCATGTTGTTGTTAATGATGACCATTGACCGCTTCATGATCGTCAAGTCGTCTTCCGACCAGTCGTCATCGTCGGCGGACGTCAGGAGCAGGAGGCGGATGATCTCGTTGATGTCTTGCGACATACGCCCGATGATGAAGTTGCGATTCTGTTGGGCCTCTTCCCTTCCACGACCTGAGATGACGATAAAAATAATTATGACTGAAAGTGATCTTTGAAAAGGATTGGTTTGAGGTTGTGCTGGAGTCGATGTAAGGTGAGTCTTTATCAAATTTGTAAGGGAAAAAATGAAGGATGATCTTGTTAATGTTGCACGACATGGGGCTGATGATGAAGTAGAGATTCTGTAGGGCCTCCTTCCTTCCACGCTCTGTGATAAAAAGTCAATTTGGAATGTAGTATTTATAATAATAATAATAATATAGTTTCTTATATAGCGCTAAATACATAAATACTAAATAAATAAATGGTTCATAGCGCTTTACACTATTATTACCCCGGTCATAGGATACAATGCAAACCAGCACACATAGTGTGCACCATCTACATGTAACATCTGATACAGTTTAAACTCTTTGGCTGGAATTCACAAATGAGGTTCAACTTAAACCATGATAGGGATCCATTAACTTCAACTAAAATCGCATGGAGCTCTTGCATTCCTCTTGTATAATGTACCTTGTTGTTTGGCTTATGGAAACAAAACAATAAAATGGGTTTCAATATTTTACATTTCTTCCTATTAATCCTGGAGATATTTAGGATTAAATGAAAAGCTTTCAAAAAAAAATGTTTTTAAATCAATGGGCAGCAGGGACAAAAATTAATATTCCCTTTTTTGGGGGGCAACTTTTCAAGTCTGGCTGAATGAAAATAATACTCTCAAATTTGTATTGCATTGAACTCTATGCAAATTTATTGGGGCTCTTTTATGATTTTCTGGGGCTCTTTTTGACATTATGGGGGCAAATTCTCAAAAAGCCCCATGTATTTTGTTCACTGATGGGCAGTATGTAATAAAATCTTATTTATCTCATTATTATTAATAATTCTCATACCTCCTTTCTGTAGTGTGGTGACAAAGATCTTCATGGAAGACACGAGGATAGGGGTCGTCCTTTTCAGGCTGTCTGTATGGTTGACCAGGCCGTTGGCGTGGTCTATGTGGGTCAACTCTCGGCTCCGGTTGGTCACCCTGGTGGCAAGGTTGGACATTCCCGGGGACAGGTTCTATCAAGGAAATGAAAGAAAGGTGTTAATTTACGGGAGTCTGAACTTTTGATCTACTATGAAGGATCATTTCAAAAAGAAGAGCTCATTTGCAAAAGGGGTTAGATCCACTTTTTCAACTTTGGATTAAAGTAGGTTTCTTTGTCAAACTTTGTACACATGCCTATGGGAATATGAAAATTGAACTTTCTATATTTTGATTTTGAGTGAGTAAATTGTCCTAAAATTTGGATTCTACGTAGTTACGTAGATTATTAATGTACTGATATCGCTAACTCAATTTGTAAGGAAAGTGGATCTAACCCCTTTTGCAAATGAGCTCTTCAAATATAAATGAGAGAGTAAATCAGGATGGGTGTCGCTTACTTCAATCTCTGTATATGATTAGCAAGGCTGTTGGTGTGTGCTACATTATATTTACAAGTAAGCTCTCAATTCACTCTGTCAACGACCTTAAACTGCCTCCCATTTTCTTTAGATAAGGTGGAAGAAATGTATTACCTGGACAAAGGTGACCAGATCTTCCATTCACAAGAAAACCTTGGCCACCCGGACAATCTTTCTTCTGACTTAAGCAATCTTTGACTAATTTTAAATGATAACCAACTCCAATACCAGTCTTTGACTGCCCCTCTTTGCAATTAAAACTAGATGGATCTTTGACTGCGCGCAGTCGAAAATTATGCCTCCGCTATCACGCTATTTTAATATCAAGCCCAAATTAACCTGCACTGAATTAAAAAAAAAAAAATTCTTCATATATTTTGAGTCCTGTGACCTTGACCATATGACCCTAAACTTTGAGGGCTACATTGGCTCCCTAAGAAACATTCAGGTACCAAGTTTGATTGAAATCTGACATTTAGTTCTTGAGATTTTAAAATTACAAGCTTTTTTGCATGTATGAGTCCTGTGACCGTGACCTCATCCTCATGATCCCAATATTTTATGGCTACGTTGACTCTTTATGATACATTCAGGTACCAAGTTTGATTGAAATCTGACATTCAGTTCTTGATGCCATTACAAGCCATTTTTGCATATATACATCGAGTCCTGTGACCTTGACCTTTGACCTCATGACCCCCAAATCTAATCCGATCATTGCCACGCTGATGTGTACACTCATACCATGTTTGAAATTGATCTGTCAACTGGTTCTTGAGATATCGAGAGAACGAGGCATTTTTGCACATATATTGATTTCTGTGACCTTGACCCTTGACCTCATGAACCCCAAAATCTAATCAGATCATTGTCACCCCAATATGTACACTCATACCAATTTTGAAATTGATCCGTAAACCGGTTCTTGAGGTATCGCGAGAACGAAAACGGGACGTACGTACGGACGGACGGACGGACAACCCCAAAACATAATGCCTCCGGCCACTTCGTTGGCGGAGGCATAAAAAAAGAAGAACAACATAATTACCTTGACAAAAGTAACAAGATCTTCCATGGATTCAACAACCTCTGAAACAGCAAGGTACTCCAGGACACCCTTGGCCACCCGGACAATCTTCCTGACTTCAGACTGGTCAAAGCAGAGCAGCAGATCTGATGTGCCACCGAGAATACCTGTATTTGGAAGCAGATGAGCAAGAAATTGGTTAAATCTTGAATCAGCGCATTAAATTTGTTTCAGACAAAGACAATATTCTCTTGCAAGTTGTATAGGACAACCTTGGCCACCCGGACAATCTTCCTGACTTCAGACTGGTCGAAGCAGAGAAGGAGATCTGATGTGCCACCGAGAATACCTGTGAACGGAAGAAGTTGGAAAAGGAATTCTGTCAATTCTTGAATCGGTGTATTGATTTAATTTCAGACAACGGCAATATTCACTTGGAACAACCCATCTTAGGCACCTTTGTCCATCCAGACAATCCTCCTAACTTCAGACTGTTTGAAACAAAGCAGGGGATCTGATGTCCTGCCGAACCCACTTGTATGAATGACAGAAGAAAAAAAGTGGAGAAATAAAAAAAAACACATACAAAATCAGATTGAATCCCACTCCTGACACCACATTCTGGAGTGTTGCACTAACCTTTGGCTCTTTCGGTCAACATCTTCCTTGCTGAGCCAGAGTGTTGATCTTCCTTCAGTATTGTGTGGTCAACATGGAAATGTTTTGCTGAAACATTCATGTACACACAGACAACCGCATTCAACAAAATACACATGCAGGCAAATAAAATCCCACTACTTGACACAATATTTACGGTAACTCTAACCTCTTGCTCCTTCGATCAGCATCTTCCTAGCAGGTCCAGAGTATGGGTCTTGAGCATCATGGCGGCATCGTAGAGATGCTTTGCTTAAAAACACACTCTCATTGTTACACACACACACACACACACAAGAAAAACTCAAATCAAATCCCACTCCTGACACCTTATTTACGGTAACACTAACCTCTTGCTCCTTCGATCAGCATCTTCCTCGCAGGTCCCGAGTATGGGTCTTGCTTGAGCATCATGGCGGCATCGTACAGATGCTTTGCGGACCGCTCAACCTTCTCCAGTGCAGGCGGCATCTCCTGCTTCAGGATCTTGTCGTCTGTGCTCTGCGCTGTGTCTCTGCCAACCTGTTAAAAGGTAAAGGAAAATGATAATAATAATGAATTATATATTGTCTAATATGATTGGTAACCATCTGTACTTGCACAATTAGTTTAGGGCACTAGAGGGGAGAAGGGTTAGTCCTGAACAGGACTGCATGATTCTTTCTTAGGTAGTCCTTAACAGGACTGTGGTAGTCCTGGAATGGACTGTTGATATTCTGTCTTAGGAGAGTGAGAAGGTAAAATATTCTTCGTATGGATAGAAAAAAAATAGGACAACTTACCCTGACGAGGTTGTTGACAGCAGCATTGACGGCCATGACCGGGTTGATGAGGTCGATCGAGCAAAGACCTGCCATATCAACCCAGAGGACAGAAGAACAATATGACAATGAAGAAGAGGGCAACAAGGAAGAGAAAAGGGGTATGGGGGAAAGCAGACAATAAAGAGCCTTCATCTCAAGGAAAGTGATGGAATAGAGGGCAACAAGGAAGAGAAAAGGGGTATGGGGGAAAGCAGACAATAAAGAGCCTTCATCTCAAGGAAAGTGATGGAATAGAGGGCAACAAGGAAGAGAAAAGGGGTATGGGGGAAAGCAGACAATAAAGAGCCTTCATCTCAAGGAAAGTGATGGAATAGAGGACAACAAGGAAGAGAAAAGGGGTATGGGGGAAAGCAGACAATAAAGAGCCTTCATCTCAAGGAAAGTGATGGAATAGAGGACAACTTAGTAGTAAAGGATAACTTACCCTGACGAGGTTGTTGACGGCAGCATTGACGGCCATGACAGGGTTGCTGAGGTCTGGCATAGCGTTGCCATCTTGAGCCTCTTCATGGAGGATCACCAACTGGGAAACCTGGACAAGGTGGAAACACAGAGCAAGAAATAAATTAATTATGATTTAACAATTTTTAAAATAATATACTCTATAATATAGATACTTCAAGGATATGTGTACAATAGTATGACATTAACGATACACTTCTTCATTGAGGATCACACCAACTGGGATACCTGGACAAGGTGGAAACACAGAACAAGTGAATTAATCAATTTTGATAAAACTTGTAAAAGAATATAATAACAACGAAATATAATTCAGGGATATTTGTACAATTAATTAACGATACACTTATTCATGGAGGATTACCAGTTGGAAACCTGGACAAGACAGAAACACAAAACAAGAGGGAAATGCAATTATTATCGTAGTTGTAATAGTCTGTGTAAAAATTAAAATAAAATTGAACCAGCCAATTACTAAAAGAGCACTCTGCAATACAGTTTGCATTTAATACTATAATTTACAAGGGCTGTTTTGAGATTCTCTCGTCCCTTTGTTCGTACAACAAATACATTAATGTTGCACTTCTTTTCATCCCATTTTATTGATGCTCCCTATCTAACAAACAGAAAGGGCCGTTATGTACTGTTATTATATACGCTAAAGAAAACAAAAAAAATTGCATTAGAACAAACTACATAGTACTGGCCTTTAAGGTTAACAGATTAATACTTTGATTTCCATAAATATACGCAGAGTTAAACTTTTAATGAACAATATCTGCAAATGAAATCTTATTTATAGCCTTCCTAAATAAATAAACACAGAGGGTTAACTCCTCTACAACCCTAAAATACACCTAATAACACTGCACATATTAACTCCCAACTTGCCAAGCTCGCATTTTTGCGAGTTACATTACACACAAATGCCATAGAGCATTAAAATACCTGGCACGTTAAGAGTTAATTGTCTTCTCTATACATGCGATCTAGTTCTCCATACCAAATGCCATTAATCCTTTCAAATCCAGACCTATACAAATGTAATTGATTCATTACACCTGTGTTTGGGGCAGATGGTGCGGGAAGGATTAAACTAATTTGGCACGGCAGACTAAAGCCAGAGTGCAGGAATGTGGGTAATTGGCCAAAGTGAACCGTCAATTTAATAACCACATGGTGCTTGCCAATAAAACTTCAGCCCACGTTTTAATCAAGTCCCACTCGTTCGTTCGTTCGGTCGGTTGACACAACACGCGCTTCCTCGAGGTTAATGCTGTAAGCCGTGCAGGCGTAAGATAACAGGCGTGTTATAAAGGAGCGTCTTCCCTTTATTATTGCTCAGTCAAGATCGTGCACGCGCTTCCTTTGGGTTAATGCGGTAAGCCAGGCATATTAAGATAACATGCATGCTGTATGAGCATCCTCGCTTTATTATTGTCCAGTTGGGATGGCACGCGCCTATCATAGAAAGAAAAGCAGAGGAAAAAATATTTGTTCCCTTGTTCACATGGGAGAATGTCCCCTTTTTTTGCTTGGTTGGCATGACACACGCATCCATAATCTAATACAGCAGCAAAGAAGGTTATGAAAGCTTGTATTATTTTTCCAATATTAACGAGAGCCTGGAACAACCTCTCTTATAAAGTTTGATATTTCGTTAAACATGTATGTTTCTTTATGTATGAGCTTTAAAATGTGTTAAATGGAGCAAAATTAAACATGCCTTCACTGTGGTTACAAAAGGCAAGCAGCCACACTAACTTTTTTTTCTGAGATGCAGGCACGTAAAATCAAATTTTACTTGCCCCAGCAAAAAATGAATGTACTTCTAAAACGATATTTACACTTAAGAAATTACAATTTTTGTAATTTGGCAAATGAAGCACAAGAACAAACCTATATCCATGCACTAACAATGCGGGACGCAGGCATATCTCCCTTTCTGGTACATGATATGAGTCTTTAGTAGGTTAATATCATTTGACCAAGAAGAAATGGGCCCCCGAGTGTAAATCAGCAAATGGAGCGAAAGTAATATGAAGGATATGAGACGGGGCATCTCCCCAAGTCTCCTTTGTAGGGACCGGCGGCGCATAACCAAGAAGACAAGCGCCTAAAGCGTAACTTAGCAAATGAAGCAAAAGAATACAACTATAGATATCCATGCAAGAATATGGGACGAGCATCTATTAGTGGGTTAAATCCATTTAACCATGAAGACACGAGCCTCAAGTGTAATTCAGCCCATGGATGGAGCAAAAGAAACATCCATGCAATAAGGGTACGAGACGGGACGAGTATCTCCCGAGCATCTCCCCTTTGTGTTACCGAGGACATTGGGATAATCCTTTAAAGGCTGGTGGATCGTGCATAATAGAACTTGTCTGATTTTTCCTCAGGGGTACCATAAAAAAAAAATTCTTATTAGGAGTACAAAAAAAAAAATGTGTCTACTAGCTAAAGATACAAGACGGACATGGTGTGCAATTATAGAAGTTGTTGTGACTTTTCTCCATGGTACTATCAAACGTTTCCTTTGAAGGAGTAAAACAAAATGTGTCTATACTAGCTCTAGCTATAGATACAAGATGGTCATTTTCATCTATGGTGCACAAACGATTAGTAGTGATAATCAATTCAAATTTAAAACCAATGGATCGTGAACAATAGAAATTGTTGTGATTTTCCTATAATGGGGTAATAACAAATTTGTTCTTCAGAGCAAAAAGAAAAATTAATCTACTACATTTATCTATAAATATCCAGATGGATAAAATGTATTTTCTTTTATGGTGCGGGAACCATTAGTGATAATCATTCTAAAACCAATGGATCGTGCACAATGTTACTAATTGTCTTGATTTTCTTGAGGAGTAATATCAAATTTGTTCTTCAGAACATTAACAACAACATTCATCTACTATGCATCTAAAAATATAAGATGGATAAAATGTAATTTCTTTTATGCTGCATGAACATCAGTTCACGCAAAATGGTACTTGTCTCGACTTTCCTCAATGGTACTATCAAACAATTTTCTTAATAGGGAGTAAAACAAAAAAATGTGTGTACTTAGCAATAGATACAAGATGGATATTTTCTTTTGATAATCAGTGTTAGACGAATGGATCGTGCATAATAGAACTAATTGTCTTGATGTTCTTTAGGGGTATTATAACATTTGTTCTTTAGAGCAACAACAACAAAATGCATCTACTAAATGTATCTAAACATTATATGAGATGGATACAATGATTTTTCTTTTATGGTACGCTAACTATTAGTATTACTGGTAATCAGTTTAAAGGCCAATGGAACGTGCACAATGGGATTTGTCATGACTTTCCAGAGGGAGTAGTCTATTAATTTCTTCCATTTTTTTCTTCATCTGAAGACGCGAAATCTAATTATCCCCGGCTGCTGCGTTATTAGCTCTAGGTGCCAGTTGCGATAGACGAGTTCTCACTGTCAATGTGATACTGTACACCCACACACAGTGCACACACACTTGCACGAAAAATGCAGATCTATTTGACAGAGAAAAGAATGCATGAGGGGGGCTTAGGGCGATAAAGCTCGCAAAATGCTAAAAAAGAGCCACCAAAAATCTTTCAAGTTCGAGCGCCTGTAAATATGAATTGTGTTGAATTTGTTCATATATGTGACCGGCTATAGCAAAACCCTGCACTTAATAATTCATAAAATAATGAATTAATGTTTTGAAAAAATGGGCATTTTAAGTTCATACAATGTGTGTGTAAAAGACTTATGATTGTAAAATTGAAACAATCATATCTTCGCCAATTATTGACCAAATCGTTAGAACAAAGCATCAAATGAAAGCTTGTGATGAGGCTTTTGTAATGGGATAAAAATCTACATTCTGATATTTACCGACAAGTGCCGAGTTTTGCTATAGCCGGTCACATATATGACAATTATCACACAACTTCAGAATTCTTTGGCTTGCAAAAGGAAGCTAACAGTAACTTTAAAAACGATTTCCAGATTGGATTTGGGCATGACCACAGACTAGCTACTATAGTGTATGACACACATTTTCCAAAGATCACAACCTAAAATACAACAGGCTAGGGCGTTAATGGGTCAATAAATTCATGTTTCCCAGTAGGCGATGGTATTACGCATTACATACATGATCCTGATCCGAATGATCCCCCATAAAGCATTCATCATCAAATTTCACTCTGCTACATTTACCTCGATCAATCTTGGCAAGTGCAAAGTACGGTTAAAGGGATCTACATGTAGTAACATTGTCCATGTAACATTGTCTATGACAACACTCACTTGGAACTCTAGCAGTTCTCACATACATGTACCTCATCATATTCATAATATCGATCATCAATAGAAGCATTGAACAAGTTCTGAATTTCCAAATTACTCTTTCATTATAAAGATATCCATGATTGAAGTGTTCCGATATGAAAGTCTCCAAGGGAGATTTTCAACTGCGTACAATGAGTTAGCAAATATCACTTTGCTGTTTCACTCAATCCTCCTTCACATGACATTCATTTACCCATGGATTTTGTACACATTACTCAGTGGACATATCAGATCACAGAAATACACATTTTATCAACCCTTCACTTTTTGCACAAGTCAACAAAGTTACTTGATCCCTTTAAGCCCTTGACTACGGGGAACCAGGTGGGTTGTGTACAAAGTCTATGGAGATTTCAGAATCTTGTAGGGAACAGGTTAAGACTAACTCTAACAGGCACCCATAATTATACCCTAGGTAGCATTTCATAAATTGGCTAAAACCAATGCTCAATGTAAGCACTGATCTGCTGGCCCGGGACCATTAAAATTGAAGTTCGAGCAACCAATTTTTCATTGATTTCAAATTGCACTTGCCCAACTGGGCAACCAAAGACAACATAATTCAATGTACTTCTTTGTTTTGGGCCACCAACATTGACAAATTCTTGACATTCATACATGTACTTGCCCCATCAGGCCAGAAGATAAAACAAAGATTTCTAGCATTACTAAATAAATAAATTAAATTAAAATTATTGTACATGGATCAATATATTCATGATCTCCCTGTGTGTAGTGCAAATTTCAATCTCTACATACATGTACATGTACTTTGACAAGCCAAGTATGATATCTCTAACAGGCATCCCCACTATTAAACCCTAGCATTTTATATTGGCTGCAACAGAAATGGGATACAGTAATAAGGCAAGGAGTTCAACGTTCCTCGGCTACACAGTCATATATTTCATACCAAGCACTGTGATATCTTCTGATGTATACATTTGCAAACTACATGTCACTTTTAAAAAGTAGATGTTAGTTTTGATTTGATTTGATTTGTTCATAAACAAACAATATACAGTACAATAAGAAAATTATTTATGTACATGTATGTATTGATTGATTGATTGATTGATTGATTGATTGATTGATTGATTGATTGATTGATTGATTGATTGATTGATTGATTGATTGATTGATCGATTGATCGATTGATCGATTGGTTTATTTTATTTATTAATTCAATTATTTATTTCTGGTATGATAGAAATACATGACAGCATTATGGGTATTGAATTCTACGAGAGATTTGACCTATGATGAAAGCATCTCAATATTCAACGCTAGTTGGACTGGCCATAAAGTTTTGAGGAGGGCGTATATAAGACAGATCCAGTTTCAATCATATCATAAAAATGTAAACATCAATGGTACAGAATGTTGTTTATTTTTCATTTGGATGTTCCCATTTTACAGCATTACCTGCGTTGTCATTCTATGGCAGATTTGACCTATGAGTGAAGCAGCCAAATATAACTTCTGTGTAATTGTAGAGGGGTGTATAGGGCAGATATAGTTTGCAATCATATCATAACAAATGTATGAATCAATTGTACAGAATGTTGTTTATTTTTCATTTGGATGCTCCCATTTTACTGCATCACCTGTGTTATCACTATATGACAAATTTGGCCTATGAGGGAAGCAGCTGAATATAACCCTACAGGGCAATATATAGTATCTGTCAGTCATCATCAAATGCATCAAATAAGTTAATAACTTTTTGCTATCAAAGATTTTGAAACATATTATCTGACTGAATTCCAAATGTAAACAACAATGCAAAAAGGTTGTTTATTATTTTATTTACCTTTTAGCTGCTCCTATTGACAGTATACATTACATGTACACCTGTGAGGTCCATCAATGGCAAATTTAACCCATGATGGAACCGGCTAAATATAGCCACCACGGTAATACTACCAATACTCCCGGTGTAACTATATCGGCTGGTCAAAGGTGTTATACTAATATGTATGTGTGTAGGTCCGATATGAACATATAGGCCTTTGCACTGCCCTCCTCAGCTGCCAAACAGCTTACCTATTCACTTAGTTATACTGTATAGATGTATACAATTACAAACTGTATGAGTGTATGTGGGAAGGTCATTAACAAAGAACCATTCGTTCCTTTAAAGTGATTGCTTGGTCATTAAACTTAAAGTACAATTTTCATAGAGCTCGGAGAAGGGCATTATGTTCTTTCCCAAGCTGCACGCCCTGTACCTTACTGTATATCCAAAATATGTTACTTCATACCCTAACCTGAAGAGTGGGCACATGTTGGCCCACGAAACAACGTTGTAGTTACATAGTATAATGAAGTAATGCTAAATATTGTTGTACATATAATTTGTTATGAAATTATACAAATATGCATGGGACTGGAGGCCAATCCATTCATTCTATATAAACCTGAATCAAGTTTATCTGTGCCTAGATGATACAGCTTGGCTCCATTGATTTACATTTTATTACACTTGCCTTTATAGCGGATAAGCAGTTTCAGCAGTTTTTACATTTAAACCTCAGGAATTAAATGTACTTTCAAATAGAATTCAAACAAAACAAAAACATCTAGCACCTAATTTTTGTTTTAATAACCAGTATATCTTTAAGCCCTTTTGGCACTCCACCAACATACATTGTAGTGTGCGTGACCTTCTTCTCTGTCAATTGCCCTGTTAACCCATTCAATACATGTATAGACTACCCAAGTGTGTTGTCATGGCTACTCATTGCCATGGGTAAATGGTTCTAAACAATGTCGGGCAAGACAGAAGTGTGGTCAGGCAAGCCAAAAGTGCGGTCAGGCAAGCCAAAAGTGTGGTCAGGCAAGCCAAAAGTGCGGTCTAGCAAGTTGTAAAGAAGGCAATCGTCCAGCTACAACCAACTATCAATTGCTAAAACCAAATGAAAGTTGTTCAGAGCCATGGCATTATGTTGTTAAATCACAGAAGTGTGATGCCATCACTTCAAAACTCTTGGTATTTAGGAGGTATACTTTCTCCATAGATCTATAGATTACAGACATGGTATTTGGGGATCAGTACTTAATAGGTTAAACTCATGAGGGAAATGTATTGCTTTTGATTAAGTTATCAATGTGTCAGGGAAGGAAATACATGGGGGCTCAGGGGCGATTTTGCCCCCTTATATTCAAAATAGCCCTCTGAAATCAGAATATATAGGTAGCCCCTAAGAGTTACCATCTATAGGGTATCATGTGAAATATGTTGTGATATCCATCTGATTGAACAAGTAGCCCCCTAAAATTAAAAATTAATTATTTCCCTAATCCATGTACTCCCTCAACTGTGATTATAATGTGCTTTAAAGGACAATGAAATCCAGACAAATTGTTGTATACACTATAAGTCACTAAATATAATGAATAGTCACTGAAAATTTGAGCACAATCGGTCAAGAAATAAGAAAACTACGGCTCTTTGAAAAGAGCCATGTATTTCTTCGAGTGACTCAAATTGGCAACGCACTCTGGCAAAGTTGTGGACAACTCCCCATACATTTTGTATACAAAATTTCAGTTTTGTTAAATTTTCTCAAAATGTATGTTTACACACTTATCAGAGTGCGTTGCCAATTTGAGTTCCCCATAGGAATAAATGGACATCTTCAAAGAGCCGTAGTTTTCTTGTTTCTTACCTGATTATGCTCTAACTTTCAGAGATTATTCTTCTTAATCTCTTCAAGACTATGAAAGCAACATTTTGCTGCATTGATCATACACTGAAACAAGATTCAGTAATTATGTTTTTCAATATTTTGGAAATCAAAACAAAACATATAGTCCACACCATTGAAGATTGACAGTGCAGAAGTGTTTTTTTTTTTTCTTCAGTTATTTGCATTCTTTGTTTTTTGTATCCCAATGCAGTAGTTTTGTAATTAGCACTGTAATTAGTCTGCACTGTTTATCTGATCAATTGATACTACTGCAGCTGATAGATAAAACACATTCAATATACATGTACATTATGTAAACAAATAGGAAATGCATAATTATTGTTCACACTAGGATGCATGCGCACACAAATTACACACGCACACATACGCTTGTTAACAAACAATTGTATGTATGTGTCTATGTATGTGTGCGTGCCTGTCTGACCAGTTCCTAGGCCACTCAACTTGTTTAAGTTCCCATCAGATCTCAAGAACCCTAATATTTTCCCTATCCTTCAGTTCGGAAACCTCTAGCTTTTGAGTTGACTGGAGCACCCCCTTTAACCCCCTATTTACAGTGTGTAATGCAAATAAATGATATATATACATGTAGACAGCACATATAAATTATACAAACATACAATGTACACACAAACACATGTACACACAAACAAACATACATTTTCTCCCTGGTTATTTGTCATGAAAGGTCATTAATTTGTATACAAAGTTTAAAATAACGGTATGTACTGTGCATTATAAACATAAACATACACACATTTCAATACACAAACACACAAAAAAAACACATACATACACTTATGGATACAATTGTTTGTAATTTTAGCATTGATATTTCTCCTTAAATATTTTCTTCCATTGTAGGTACGTAGTATACAAATTATATGGTAGAGCTATGAGTATGTATACCAAGGTTATTGTAGGGGGTGTGTAGTGTACATTAAATAAAAATAAACATAAATACAGGAAAAAAGGACAAACTTTTATAGTCATTTCGCATAATTTATATCTCGCCCTAATAGTATTCTCTGTATATATGTATGGAGTATAACATACTAAGGTTATAGTGGGGGTGTGTAGAGTACATTATACACAGGCCATATGAGGGAATGGAATGCGCTAGGCCCTGTGTAAAGGGAGGCTATCCCATCTAGTTACCTAGTCTTTGTTTCCTGACACACTTGTGACACTCCTTCGCAATATCTTTACAATGATGGTGGTACTAGCCAATATGATTACAGGGCGATGGGCAGATGTGTCACTCTACTAACCTTCACATCTAATTTAACAATCACTATAAAAAGTTAATATGCAAGATTTTGTATTTTGTTGTTTTTGTTAGGTTAAAAAAAAACAATGTATTATTCTTTATTAGAAAATTGTACGATATCTCATATTTGATAAACTACGCTTTTGTTTTATAATTCACAGTAAATCTATATTGATTCTATATATTATATTGTTTAAAACAAAAAATTATTAAATGTTATATATATGATGCTAAGAACTGATACAATTATATTTTTAAATATTTGTATGCAATATTGTATCATGTATTAAAAATACAAACTATACTCTAGATAAATTTTAAACCAAAAATAAATTTTCACAAGCCCCCCTAAAAATGCATTTTAATTTAAATGTCATAAACACAAAATCTGAAAATCAACAAACAAAATCAGATAAATTCTGCTGTAAGCTTTCACTATTATTGATGCCAGTTGGGTCTGTTGTCAGGCTTTAAGACTTGTAAGTTGGCGAGAGGTGATCTGGTGCTTTAAAACCAAATCTAGTTCACTCACCCCTAGTGTACATACAGGCTACAGTATATTCGAGGTGTGCTACCTTGGTGTACATGAACTCAAACTCAACACTGAAGTATACCCAATGTGAATGTTAAGTCTAAATCATAACTACACTGAAAGCTACAATGTAGAAATGAACCCTTTGTCTCATGAAGTAAACATATATAAGTTCAGCCCAGGTGCATCTGCTAGCCTTCGTTAGGTACTAAAGGCAAAGTATGTAATTTTTGGGCATATGGACTCAAACTCAACACTGAATTCTACCAACGTGAAGTTAGCATAAATCAGCAACAATGCAGAAATTAACCATGTCCATTTGCCTCATGAAATAAACAATCAAAATACAATACGTTTCGGCGGCGGCAGCCGCTGCCCTTCATCACGGTCAGGTACTAAAGACATTTATAGTTGTCTTTAGCAGTTATAATAAGCCGTTGTAATACAGTCCCATACTTGCCAACATTTGAAAGTCAGAAAACTGAACACCCGAGCACGAGGGAGCGGAGCGACCGAGGGGGAGAGGGTGTGGGAGGGGGGTGTCCCCCTCCTACGGTAGGGAGCTTTTGCATTTTTGGACTTACAATTGTGCAATCTGGTGCATACTAGGGCTGTAGTGAAACGGTTACACGACGGTTAACCGACCGGCATCGGCAAAAACGTTTTCATTTTCACGGTTTCGGTAAAAAAAAAAAAAAAAAAAAAAAAAAAAAAGATTTTTATTTTATTTATTTATTTTTTCCCCCTCCCCATTCTATAGATTCGGTCAGAAAATGGCACGTTGAACCCTGCCAATCTATTGCTAAAGTAAAGGTATTTTACATGTAACAAAATGTTCAAATAAACAAATGGTAAGAGGATTAATGAATAGATTAAACCTGGTAAGAGCCAAATTTAGAAGAATCATTTGTGATGAGATATCTTAAGGCTTTCATCTTGACAGCGGTTTGTAGACTAACATGGCACTGCCCTGCTGATTACTATTGAAAATCGGACAGATATCGGATAATACATGTATATCCGAGGGGGGGGGGGGGAAAAAAAAAAAAAAAAAAAAAAAAAAAAAAAAAAAAAAAAAAATCGATTTTTTTTTTTTTTTTTTTTTTTTTTTTTTTTTTTTTTTTTTTTTTTTTTTTTTTTTTTTTTTTTTTTTTTTTTTTTTTTTTTTTTTTTTTTTTCAAAATCGGAACGTTCCGTTTTTTGTGGCTATAAAAACTTAAAAAACGGGACAAATCCGTTAAAAACGGAACGGTTGGCAAGTCTGCAGTCCTGAGCATGCTGTTATAAATACAGGAACACACTAAAAATGTGGACCAATTTGAATATAAAGCAATTTATCATTCAGGGACAATTATATCTGAAAAAATCTTTCACATCGATGAGGGGGAAATTTCCACAGTTTTCTTTTGAGGGTTCCCCCCCCCCCCCCAAAAAAAAAAATTAAAAAATAAAAATAATAATAATAAATAAATAAAACAAAATAAATAAATAAGTAAATAAATGAAGAAAAAAACAAAAACGGTTCTTTAGCTTTAAACACATACTGTACTTGAGGCTCTCACTTGCCTGAAAATCACAGAAACATTCCATCGCATATTTACTTGCCCCATTTTATTCGTGGAAATATTTTGCTCTTGGCATTTTTACCACAAAGTATATGGATTCAGCAAATAACTTTCATTTTCATAGCACATTGCTGTTTTCAGGAATCCAATATCTCCTCCAAAAATAGCATAATATAAAAAAGTTTAGTCTTGTAATGAAATCAAATTTATCATATTTACTGCAGGATTTGTGTTTATCAACCCACTGCCTACAGGAACCTGATGAGACATTTAACTCTATGATACAAGCGCATAGAGACGTGCTTCTGCAATGTGATATATGCGCTATATAAGAACTGTTTATTATTATTATTATGAGGATCGCAATATCTAGCAGGGAATAGGTTTATTGCAATGATAAGAGTATGATTTACAATTTTAAGAAAAAGGGTAAAGACGTGGAACACAGAAGAGACAATTGTAGAAGAAAAATAATGCCTCTGGCCATTTCGTTGGCAGACGCATAAAAAGAGAAGACAAATTTGAAATCATACCCCGTGATCACACACAAACATTTTCATCCCTTAATCATCTCTATAGAATCATCACTAGCGATACAACGTTTCGCTAGTGATGATTAAATCAAACCTGGTATATGTTCACACGCACAGAGCATATATCGAACAACATCTGTTTTCCAGGTGGTGCCGAACCCCCCGAACATCGTATAAGTGGGCAGTTTGCTACTGCGCAGTGTGTTGTCATTTTTTTCTGTCTGCGCTGTCTCGCTGCAGCTGTGCGAGCGAACGTTCGCATTAAGCCACGCCCACTTACTCATGATTAGCGAGTTACGGTTGTTCACACACGGAATAAGCGTGATTCTATAGTCAGCTCTTGTACGAAACGACGATAAAACCAGCGTATCGCTAGTCATCACTAGCGATACGTCGTTTCGTTAGTAAGCGTTCAGACACAGGAATTTTTAATGAGAAGCTGATTCTATACTCTGCTGATTCTTTAGTCATGATTAAGGGCTGAAAATTGTGTGTGTGAACAAGGGGATAGAGGATAAGATAAATGGATGTAATTAAAAAGGGGGATGAATAAAACAGGGCCAATGAAAGTAGATAAAATGGTAAAAGGAAAAATACAACAAAAAAGAGACAAGACTACGAAATACAGAACAGAAGTAAATACAACCTTCTTTGTACTATGTTTACAGTACTTAAGAACATCATTTTCTCCTTAGCCAAACTCATGACTGAAATATCCATTACAATATCTATTAATTTGTCCATAAATTTGTCTCCATAAAAACTCATCTTCACTAAATATGGTTTTATCTCCAGCATAAAAGAGCCATAAAAATATGGACTATTAATTTGTCCGTAAATTTGTCCCCAGAACAACCCGTCTACCCTAAATGCCTCACAATATGGTAGCATCCGCGATATGAAAGAGTCATAACGATATCTATTAATTTGTCCCCAAAACAACTCATCAACCCTTAATGGCTTTCAATATGGCAAGATCGGCATCCATCGTTACTAATGTCTCCTGCATTTTAAAGGTACTGTCCCAGTTTTGCAAGCCAAATTCAAAAGTTGTGATATTATTGTGTGATATGAAATAAAGTGCTATTTGAGAGCAAATCTGAGAAGATTAGGGCTCGAAAATATATTAATTTTTTAGAGCTCAAAATATTAAACAGTTGCTGCAACTGTTTAATTTGTCTAGCATCTGAAGCCCCTTGAGTGTTTGTAATTTAAAACTAGCAAACCTAATTTTACTTGGTTTTAAGCACAATCAAATGTATTCAATCAGATTTGTGATATATGTAACTGGTTGATTTTTATTTTAAATTTGTGCAAGGAAAAACAAATAATCCATGATACATGTAGATTCAGAATAGAATGGAAACGAGTCTGAAAGTTACACTGCAAAATGTTTTTTTTTTCTTGCATCATTTGAATTTATTATCAAGTGCTGTGAACTTGATGTACTTGATGAACAAATTGTTTTTCTTGCATCATTTTAATGTGTTATCAACTGTGAACTTCAAAATTCACCAACTTCATGGAATGTTCTACTGAATTTGAAGATGCTTGCAAAAGAAGGACATCTTTCAGAAAATTAAGATGCCGGCAAAAGAAGAACAACATCTTTAAGACAAATTAAAAGGAGCATTCATCATGCATCTGCTCCAGCTGTGAGGAATGAGTCATCTAATGGAGGTTAGCGAGCATTCCACAGCGCATCCCATTTTATGACTAATGACAGGTATTTCACGTTTTAACCGATTCAGGACTATTTTGTTGTTTGAGAAAGAGAGCACTTTGGAGCTGAGCGCATCCCATGTTATGACTAATGACAGGTATTTCACGTTTTTAACCAATTCGGAACGATTTCAGGGTCTTTTTTTTGAGAGAGAGAGACTTAGTCCATAAATGGGGTTTTCTAAGCTTGCATGCTCATTGCTGAGGGCAAAGGGACATTTGGGACTATTTCGTAGGTTGAGAAAGAAAAGAGCATTACATGTAAGCCATTTTTTCCACGTGGGAGGTATATTATTAGAGCGCATCCCACTTTATGACTAATGACAGGTATTTTACGTTTTTAACCCATTCAGGACAATTTTGTAATTGAGGCTTTTCGCCACTTTTTCCATGTTGAAAGATAAGCGCATCCTGCTATATGGCTAATGACAGGCATTTTACGTTTTTAACCCTTTCCCTGACTATTTCACTTAGGTTTTTTGTTTCTGTTTTCCAGAGAAAGAGCGAGAGAGTCAGTCCATAAATGTTATTTTATTTTCAGGCATGTTCATTGCTAGTAGCATAGTGATATTCAGGATTGTTCAGGTTTGCTTGCCCGATCGGGGCATTATTTGACTTTTTTTTTAAATGTTGCACAATTTTACTATCTATCATGAATATCTTAATACCCATAGAAGCTACATATAATTGAGGTCAGCAAGTATCCCTGAGTGCATCCCACTTTATGATTAATGACAGGTATTTTACGTTTTTAACTTCCCCGACTATTTCACTTAGGTTTTTTGTTTCTGTTTTCAAGAGAGAGAGCGAGAGCGAGAGAGTCAGTCCATAAATGGCGTTTTCTTTTCAGGCATTGTATTAATCAAGGGCTATTTCCTCACAAAATAACGGGAGTTGAATTCCGACACAAGATTTTTAATGAAGATAAGTTATTTACTGAACTCCTCTTCAATTCTGAATACTGAGATTGATCAAGATAATTGACAGTCCAAGTGAACACACACAATGTGGCATTCAACCTTTGAGGTCAAACACAACCAATATGAAATGTTAAAGAGCGTCAAGCGTGGGTTTGCTACACCGCAGGTCGCCATTTTGAACTAGTGCACGCACTTCATAACACCGAGCCAGCGAGCCATTACGCGTAATGCGAACGCCTCGTTCGCAATATGGCGCCGCGCACCTGATTTACGAATCCGAACCACCTTTAAGAGAAAAGACTTCACTAATGTTATTGATGTATTTGCCAGCTAGCACAGGGGCTGACAGGGCATGTGGTTTAGGTTACACATTTGAACATGAAATTTAAAGTCAAACGGACAATCTGGTAAAATTCAAGTTATAAACGGTACATCTGAACAAAAATGTCAAAATGTCTGAAGGCAAAGAAAACTGGCAGACACCAGACAACATAAAACATTCACGTTTCATAAATGAAAGTATGACTGACAACCTCAAAGTCTAGGGTCAAATACAACAAATATATACATAAATATGATTTCAGAGAAACATCTAACCACTATTATTTTTATTGATGTGTTTGCCAGCTGCAGTTACAGCCTAATACATACATATAAAGCTGTGTTCATGCATACGTATAAGGGTTCAAAAATCTGGGTTAGACATTTCTAATGGGGAAATGAAATTGGAAACTTGGCACAGAAGTCAATAGCAACCAATGCACTTAACCCCTTGACTACAGGAACCGGGTAGGTTGTGTACAAAGTCTACGGGGATTTCAGAAACCCAAAGGTTCATACTGTATTTGGTACATGTTGGTGTGTTATCCAACATACATTATAAGATAAAATTACCTAGTTTGTTTTCAACAAGCTAATATGTCAGCTCTTGTTATTTCATTTTTTAATTTTTTATTATTGATTGTGTTACTTATTCCAATGATTCTGGGCAAAATCATCAAACATTATTTAATTTCCTATTATGGTAATATAGTATGTTTTTTTCATTATGAACTTTTGTCTGATTTACATGTTGTAGTCTGCTGTTTTGCACAATGGAACTTGATATGCAACACATTCAATGTACTGGTAGTCTGCTATACAAATTGTATTACCAATATGTCATATTAAACGCAGACGGGTATCCTTACAAAATGCATACATTTTGCAATTGTCTTTTTGACAACAATATTTTTTGATGAGCTATATACATGTATATCCAAAACTTTAAATTGAATTACAAGACCATAATGCTCAGAATAATGAATCATGTATGACATGATATCTGTCTTGTGTACATACTGTATGTATGATCTAACCCAATCTAATTACTGAATAAGTAATGCTCGAGGTAATGAAGTAATGAAGCATACATACACATGCCTCATGCTATTATCTATTTTCTCTTTTTTTCTTACTCGATGATCATCAGAACAAACCATCAGACCAGGAGAAAATGTGATTAGGGATTTCATCCCATCTTCTGTTTCCACTTCATTAAACTTTATATCATTATACATGGGTACGTTGGTCCGACATTTATGAGAACAAAAAATGAAAAAGATGAGCACGACATTGTACTATTGTACATGAACTTAAAATTGGTCTTAAATAATCTTTTCGTTGGTTCAATCAAAAGAAGTCATTCGACCTGGGTAAATCTGATTAGGGATTTCATCCTGTCTTCTCTTTCCAACTCATTACACTTTTTATCGCAGCTACGTTGGTCCGACATTTAGGCAAATGGCCCCAATGTAGGCACACAAATAGTGAAAGTGCAATATACTGTATGTTGATGCCTCTAAATAATCCTGAACTTACAGAACTATTGAAAGAATTGTAGGAATGTCAATGAAATCTGTCATAAATATTAAAGTTATTATATAACACCCTCTAGAACAAGGTTGCTTGGTGAGCGATTAACACAAAGGGCCTTCAATAAATGCAAAAGTATACTGATCTGCACCAATCAAACTAGAAATTGCGCGCTCGGCGGGTCGCGCAGCCGAGCACATGTATCCCCCGAACCAATTGCATTGCACTTTTGTGGGTTGTAATATTGTGAACTGAACAAGTTTGGTGGTGTACGTTGTTCTACTAGGCTGGCAGTAGCCTTTGGGCAAGGCCTCGCGCGCTGTTTGTCCTCCGAGCAGGGTCTGATTAATAGACAAGGCGATGTGCGCTTACAGCAGTGATCGCTGGACTGAGCCGCGTCAGCGGCGAGGCCTTTGCTAACTTGCGGAGCTCATTAATATTGGCATATGTAACAGGCTCTTACATTATGCAGCAGTTAAAAACAATTGCAGCCAATCGTCATTGTTTACAAACGCACTGCATTTTAACAATTTTTGTTAGAACTGGATCGCCAGCGCGGTAGGCGATCCGGCGAGTTACCTTCTCACATACACAGAGCTGATTGTGTGATTGTATGAGTTATGTGTACATGTACGCTATACGATCTCAGAACCGATTCTTCTCGGAACCGAGACCGCCCAAGCCTACTTCATACCAAATAAGAAAATAATCGGACAAGAACTCGGACCTGTAGAGCGGTCACAAGGTAATCTTAACTATTTCTTTATATCATGGTTACCATGGCAACCATGAATCCGCCCCACACCAAAATCAATAGGCTTCATCCTCTTTCCTTAATACACCTTCATACCAAATAAGAAAATGATCGGACAAGAACTCGGACCTGTAGAGCGTTCACATGGTAACTATTTCTTTATATCATGGTTATCATGGTTACCATGGCAACCAGGACTCCGCCCCACACCAAAATCAATAGGCTTCATCCTCTTTCCTTAATACACCTTCATACCAAATTAGAAAATGATCAGACAAGAACTCGGATCTATAGAGCGTTCACAAGGTAATCTTAATTATTTCTTTATATCATGGTTACCATGGCAACCAGGACTCCGCCCCACACCAAAATCAAAAGGCTTCATCCTCTTTCCTTAATACACCTTCATACCAAATTAGAAAATGATCGGACAAGAACTCGGACCTGTAGAGCGTTCACAAGGTAATCTTAACTATTTCTTTATATCATGGTTACCATGGCAACCAGGACTCCGCCCCACACCAAAATCAATAGGCTTCATCCTCTTTCCTTAAGACACCTTCATACCCAATTAGAAAATGATCGGACAAGAACTCGGACCTGTAGAGCGTTCACAAGGTAATCTTAACTATTTCTTTATATCATGGTTACCATGGCAACCAGGACTCCGCCCCACACCAAAATCTAAAGGCTTCATCCTCTTTCCTTAAGACACCTTCATACCAAATTAGAAAATGATCAGACAAGAACTCGGACCTGTAGAGCGTTCACAAGGTAATATTAACTATTTATTTATATCATGGTTACCATGGCAACCAGGACCGCGCCCCACACCAAAATCAATAGGCTTCATCCTCTTTCCTTAATACACCTTCATACCAAATTAGAAAATGATCGGACAAGAACTCGGACCTGTAGAGCGTTCACAAGGTAATCTTAACTATTTCTTTATATCATGGTTACCATGGCAACCAGGGCTCCGCCCCACACCAAAATCAATAGGCTTCATCCTCTTTCCTTAATACACCTTCATACCAAATTAGAAAATGATCGGACAAGAACTCGGACCTGTAGAGCGTTCACAAGGTAATCTTAACTATTTCTTTATATCATGGTTACCATGGCAACCAGGACTCCGCCCCACACCAAAATCAATAGGCTTCATCCTCTTTCCTTAATACACCTTCATACCAAATTAGAAAATGATCGGACAAGAACTCGGACCTGTAGAGCGTTCACAAGGTAATCTTAACTATTTCTTTATATCATGGTTACCATGGCAACCAGGACTCCGCCCCACACCAAAATCAATAGGCTTCATCCTCTTTCCTTAATACACCTTCATACCAAATTAAAAAATGATCGGACAAGAACTCGGACCTGTAGAGCGTTCACAAGGTAATCTTAACTATTTCTTTATATCATGGTTACCATGGCAACCAGGACTCCGCCCCACACCAAAATCAATAGGCTTCATCCTCTTTCCTTAATACACCTTCATACCAAATTAGAAAATGATCGGACAAGAACTCGGACCTGTAGAGCGTTCACAAGAAAATCTCTGCGGCGGACGCGGCGGACGCGGCGGCGGCGGCGGCGGCGCGACGAGGCCAAATCCATAGTATCCCCCGAAGTGGTTCGGGGGATACAATAATTGGATACAGAAGATGCATATTCATAGAATAACAATGAATATTAAGTTACTGTAAATTAAATCAGTGTTAACATTTTCCATCATTTTCATTCTTTCTTTTAATTACAGTGAGTTGATAGAGCTATTTTTAGGCAGGAAATTATGAAAAGTAATCAACAAACATTAACTTTTTGTCCCTGATGTGTTTAGAAAATTGAACAGAAAAGAAAAGAAAAACAAATGCACATCAAATCTATTCGTTAAATACAGTTGATGTAGAAGCAATCAAACATATGTTGGGTCTATTGCAATACATATAACAGACCATCTGCACATAGTAGTGTAGGCCTACTAAATAGAAGGTCATGGCTAACTCCAAGTGATGAGTTTCAAATGATGCTACGTTTGCCACCGTTTGTCCTTAATTATTTCCCTACCATACCCCATTCACACAGAATGTTAAGAATACAACATGAAACTTGAATCTACAAGCATAAAGAGATCAGCACAAAATAAAAGCAATCAAACACATGTCATGTCTATTGCAATATAACTAGATCATCTGCACATAGAAGTGTAGGCCTGTTAAATTGCGGGTCACGGCTGATACTGCCTCTGATGAATTTCAAATGATGCTACGATTGCCACCGTTTGTCCTTAATTATTTCCCTACTATACCCCATTCACACTGACTTTTAGAAAATGAAAAGCATGAAACTCAAATCTAGCATACAGTGACATTCTGAGCTAAAAATAAAAGCAATCAATGTAGTGCCTATAGTACAATATGTGCATGGAAGTGTAGGACTGCTAAAGTGAGGGTCACGGCTGATACTGCCACTGATGAGTTTCAAATGATGCTACGATTGCCACCGTTTGTCCTTAATTATTTCTTAACTGCACTATACCCCATTCATACCAACATCACAGTGCTTTTTAGTGCTTTTTTTTTAAATCTAGTATTCCCTATGTTTTGCATTCTATTTACCCCTGTTCACATTCAACATTTTGACGTGCAATTGTAATTTCAGCTTATATTGCAACTGATGAGCTCCAAATATGTTTGCCACTGTCTGTTCTTAATTATAATTCCAAACTGTATCTAGTTACTGTACCCCACGCACATCATCATAAGAAGCTTTCGCCTAATGGCAAACTAATGGTTCAATTATTTGTTTGCATTATCAATTCATTGCTATTCTATTTTCATTGTTATTCAGACCTGCAAATCAGGTCATAGAGCTTATAATAAACAATTCCTCATGTTTCTCTTGTATGTAATGAAAGTTTTTTGGACTCAAATATATCAAAAGCCATGCACACTTAATAAAAGTAAAGTGAAAGAGTCACAAACTTGACACTAAGAGGAAAACTCAGAAGGAAAAGTGAAATGTTTTGATTGATACAATGTAGATTCAGAGAAAATCCCTATAAACTTTCACTTCTCAAAGGAAGTGAAAGTTTAGACTGTTTATTTTGGTCTGTGTCTGCGTCAAACGGCCTTGGAGAAGTATTTTTTACACAAGTTTGTTTTTGTATTCCTTTCTTTAATCCTATTTTAATTCTAGAATTGAAAGTTTGGTGCACTTGTGTGGAAAATTCATTGCCATAAATATATTGATTAGCCATCGACACTTGAAAGTTATTGTGTGTGGGTTGCATCTAGATCTCCATTAACTTTTACTTTTCAAAGACAACACCCAGACTTTATATTGGGTCTGCGTCAAATAACCTTGGAGAAGTATTTTTCCACTTGTTTTTTTGTTTTGTCTTTCTTTCTTAAATCATCTTCAAAGTTTTACTGCCATGAATATATTAATCAGCCATCAACACTTGCAAGTTATTATTAGCATGGGCATAGGCAAGCCTCCACACTAACGTTTGTCTGTACTGGCCCATTCGTGCTAGTCAAATCATACATTTTGAAATGTTACTTGCCCCGATATAAAATTGACTTGCCCTCTTACTTCTAGATAAGCTAAACACATGTAGAAATTACATTGTTTTCTTGCAGTTGACAGATTATTTAGTTGCCCGATCGGGCAAGCAAACTAGACATTTTACTAGCCAGACACCAATCTTGACTTGCCCTTTTCCCAAATTTTCATCTGACAAGCATAACAAAACAAAATTATCTGGATTCAACTGCCCGAAAGTGTTGTACTTTTTAATGTCATTATTAAAATGTAATTTGTAAGAATATATATGATTTTGCCTGATATGCTTTTGCCCAAATATGATGTATATGAGTTTGCCCGAATATGATATGATTTTGCCCGAATGTGACATGATTTTGCCAGAATATGATGAATTTGCCCGAATGTTGGGTGCTTTTTGCCTAACTATGGCCGTTTCAAAACTTCAGGGGAGCTGCAGCCCCCCCCCCCCCCCCCCCCCCCCCCCCCTCTGTATGCCTATGATGATTGATGGCCAACATTTTTTTTGTTGGATTGGAGTAACAGGCAACCAAAAATTAGGGTAGGTAGGTAGGGTGTTTTTTTTTTTTTCCCAGGATTCGCACAAATACACAAAAACACACATATAACACACACATAACACATATCGCAATTGGAAAAAAAAGAAAAAACAACAATCTGAAAAAAACCTTTAGTGTCGGCGGTATTTTTAGGGTCGGGCGGGATACGCCAATCCAACAATTTATTTTTCATGGCCTTATTAGGGTCGTAGCTAGATCTACATTGCACTAGATCCTGTGCAGTTCTGCCATCATAAATTACATTTACTTTCAATTTTCTTTTTGGACAGGTTATTTTCATCCAGAAATGGAAGTACATGTATGGTGTTCTAATAAAGTTTCACCTTTTATATGGCTCATAAATATCAATGAACTGTCATCAACACTTGAAAGTAAAGTGTACTTAAGAAAGTGACTCCTATATACTTGGTACTGATCAGTTTTGTTGCACCACCAATTTCACTTTCATTATCATTTTCTTTTTTATACAGCTTTTTTTCAGACTAAAAATAAAATTTTCATGAGTAATGGCAAACGAAGTAAATACATTGTTAGTCGAACACTTGTTACCATTTTCATTTATGTGTATTTAGGAAAACAACTTATACAAATCTTTCTATTTGCTTGGGCTACTTACAAGTCAAGTTTGCACACTAAATAGTACTGTGAGTAAACTTGTTGTGCATTGAATTCTGTGCAAATTTCTTGGGGCTCTCATGCACTTTGGGGGTCTCTTTGGAAGAGAATTAAATACGTATAGAACAAAAACAAAATAAAAATATTCTTTACAAATCTATTTTTGTTTTACTTTATTTTTTCCTAAAGGATTCCATTGTGACATTTTCAAGTAGTTTAGTGCAGATCAAAATAAAAACCCAAACCAACACTTGTATAGTTCTAAACAAAAAGAGGGGAGAAAAAATAAATTGTGAAATAGATACTCCGATCCCTAGATATTTATTCGACTTTTCCACATAATTTAATTGTGAAATTCATTGATTCAGCAGTTTATTCATAGAATAAACAAATTATTTATTTTTTAATGCAGGAATAAATGCGGAACAACATGAAGCAAAACAAAACAAAAGCAACAACTGCACAGAACCAAAAGAAAAGAGAAAAAAAAGATTAACTCTGAAATAGATTGTCCACTCCAATCCCTATATATTTATTTGACTTTTCCCAATGAATTCAATCGTGAGATTGATCAGCTGCGTGTAAGATTCTGAGGGGGGAAAGAAAAGGTCATAACGTTAAACAAAAATAAAACCTTGCTTTGATTGCACTACGGGAATAGAAATGCATCAATGTAAACAAATTTCAGTGGAATCTATTTTTATGTAGACTGTAAGCTTAAAAAGTCAAAGCATCTAGAAAAATGGGACCCATAGACATTTACTAGGTCAAAATTCCCATAGAATCAAAACCCATACTTAGGAAGTAAAGTAAAGTGTACTTAAGAAAGTGACTCCTATATACTTGGTACTGATCAGTTTTGTTGCACCACCAATTTCACTTTCATTATCATTTTCTTTTTTATACAGCTTTTTTTCAGACTAAAAATAAAATTTTCATGAGTAATGGCAAACGAAGTAAATACATTGTTAGTCGAACACTTGTTACCATTTTCATTTATGTGTATTTAGGAAAACAACTTATACAAATCTTTCTATTTGCTTGGGCTACTTACAAGTCAAGTTTGCACACTAAATAGTACTGTGAGTAAACTTGTTGTGCATTGAATTCTGTGCAAATTTCTTGGGGCTCTCATGCACTTTGGGGGTCTCTTTGGAAGAGAATTAAATACGTATAGAACAAAAACAAAATAAAAATATTCTTTACAAATCTATTTTTGTTTTACTTTATTTTTTCCTAAAGGATTCCATTGTGACATTTTCAAGTAGTTTGCATTTATTAATAAAGTGCAGATCAAAATAAAAACCCAAACCAACACTTGTATAGTTCTAAACAAAAAGAGGGGAGAAAAAATAAATTGTGAAATAGATACTCCGATCCCTAGATATTTATTCGACTTTTCCACATAATTTAATTGTGAAATTCATTGATTCAGCAGTTTATTCATAGAATAAACAAATTATTTATTTTTTAATGCAGGAATAAATGCGGAACAACATGAAGCAAAACAAAACAAAAGCAACAACTGCACAGAACCAAAAGAAAAGAGAAAAAAAAGATTAACTCTGAAATAGATTGTCCACTCCAATCCCTATATATTTATTTGACTTTTCCCAATGAATTCAATCGTGAGATTGATCAGCTGCGTGTAAGATTCTGAGGGGGGAAAGAAAAGGTCATAACGTTAAACAAAAATAAAACCTTGCTTTGATTGCACTACGGGAATAGAAATGCATCAATGTAAACAAATTTCAGTGGAATCTATTTTTATGTAGACTGTAAGCTTAAAAAGTCAAAGCATCTAGAAAAATGGGACCCATAGACATTTACTAGGTCAAAATTCCCATAGAATCAAAACCCATACTTAGGAAACCCATAGGGGAATCCCTTAGAAACCCATAGAAACCCATGTTACACTTTCCCTATTGAAACCCATAGAATCCCATAGAAACCAATAGGCCTATGGGTTTATATGGGTCTCCTTTGGGTTTGGGTCCTATGGGAATTTCGACCTGGGATGTTCATGTTGTTTTTATTAAAGTACATTTTCTGTTCAGGCAAGTAATACAATTTGAACATTCCTGATTTTGCTTGCCTGAAGGGCAAGTAGAAAGAAAAGTTAGTGTGGAGGCTTGATGAGAAAAGGTCAGAAAAACACTCTCACACATTGCACTGAATTGTGGGACAGCATATGCAATAACTTGGCAATTCTGGGCAGATTGGGGTGAATTGAGTGGAGATTGAACCGGGTAAGAGTTCAGTGTAGTAAGAGCAATATATCTTACGATTCGGTGCAATTGGCTTGATAGAATTAGGGCATGGGTTCCAGGAATGATAAGGGCAAAATAGCAGACGATTCTGCGCAAAATTGGCTCGATAGTGAACTGGGCACCAGATCAAGATACATGTATAGAGAACTACTCTTTATGTATCTAGACGGGCCATGAACTTGGCAAGCATTTGGTGTAGAAAATGCAACATTTTGATCTAAATCCAAAAAGTATGCACAAATCGGATACATAAAACATGGCAAAGGTACGGGTTGTGCAGATTAAGAAAAAAATTTGAAATTGGCAAAACTATCAGTACAAAAACAAAATTAGCTTAATTGGCCATATTTTATAGAGTTCATGGAAAGGGCAATTCTGATAATTCAATATTTATAATCCCTGTGCCTAGGATCAGCAAGGTCATACAAGTATTATACAGGCCAACAATTTCACCAATTTGAGGAATATTTAATTTGTTTTGGCAGATTATAATGAAAACTCTATAAAAACCAAAGTAATCCCATTGATAAAGAGGATGCGGTCCGGACACATCTACAGAAAGGTCCAATAGTTTTATAATCGGGATTAAGTCCAATGAACGTCTGATGCAAAGAGTGATAAATATCAGTATCTCCTGTTATAGGAGCGAGAGATATTATTTTGTATTAAAATAAATATTATTTGGTGTCACACCAATGAAAATGGATTTAAAAGGGATTATAGACTGCATATTTGAACATTAGATCACAATTTAGTGATGATTAAATCCTTCATTATCCCTGATCCCCTACCTGGGTTGACGACATCATTATGTAGGCATCTTATTTCAAAAATTAAAATCATACTTTGATACTTCCTGTGTTTAACGCTGTCACTCTGATAAATCACTTCAAACAATTATTTCAAATGCATTATTGATTGTATAGTTACAGTAGGCTAGAGCATCTTCTTTTTGCTCTCTTCTTCGACCATCTTTCAATCGTGGAGAGAAAGCGACTTTCAATGTTTATTTTTCACACAATATCAACTTCCAACACTTTCGCTGTATTCTAACTGCACTTCTTTTCTTGTATGAAACTGAGTAGGCTATCGGAAGTTTCCCTTTTCTCCTTTCTATCTCACAACAGTGTACAGTGAAAGCTAGTATCAGCATCCATTATGGATGAGCCCCTACCTGACTTGACAAGGTCAAACTGTAAGCAACTCGGCTAATATAGATAATACATTATTTGTTTAAAGTGAGATTACAGCATTATGCACACAATATCTTGGTTGTTTTGAAGTCTGGAAATCCTGCATTCTACACTGTTTTGTAGTGTAGCAATGTAAAAGTGAATGCACAGATCATCCATTATGTAGATGATCCCCAGAGTTGGCGAGGTCATGCTGCAAGCCAATCAGCTCACATAGATAATATTTAAAAGTAAGATTACAGTAATTTATGCTCACAATATTTGGGGTGTTTTTTAAGATCCTGCATTAGACTGTACTAGTACTTGAACATTTAATTTGGATTGCATTGTTTAGTGTACGATGTAACTGTAACAAGAACATTACGAAAGGGCTTTAAAGTACAGAAGTGTGACTTCATAGCTATTAATTGCCATGTAAGTAATGGTTCTAAACAATGTCAGGCAAGCAATGAATTGGTGATCTAGCGGTTGCTATTAAGAAGGCAATCGTCCGGCTCCGACCCACTACCAAATGCCAGAATGAAAGTAAAAGTTGTTTAGAACCATTACTATGCCATAACAAAAACATGAGACATCATTACTTTGGTACTCTATTGACTGTACTTGTAGGGCTATTCAGACAGTGTACTATACCGTGCGTCCCAAAAAAAACTATACACTTTTGAAATGGCTGCCGAATAATAAATATATGATTCTGGGGGAAAAGTCTTATATGTATGGAAAGCTCATAAACTCAACTTTCATATGACACCAACAAGTCCGAAAATAATTCATGCTTGGGTGAGCACTGCTCACTTTTGTAAAGGGTATGAAAATTAGGTTGCGCAGGAATTAGCCTTCCAATTTGTGAGAGGTAAATCCTTCGGAGCTTACGGAATTGAGGATGATATGACCAATTTATGATCAATTGTGATGAGTTTGGGTTTGCTGAGTGAAATTTGTGGTTTATAGGATTAACATTTTATGAATGAGTGAGCAGGAATTGCATTTATTATTGTAGCATTGTAACTTTCCCTGGTAGACTCAGTGGTGTGTTCATGGGAGTCAGGACGGGGTGATGGTACATGGTGCAGGGGAGGTGAAATGTAGGGTAGGACTTTGTTGGGTAGATGGGATAAGGGTCAAGAGGACATGTATGCCCCTGCCCCCCCCCCCCCCCCTCTCTCTTTCTCTCTCTCTCTTCCTGGGTGTGCTTGTGCATATCTCGACAATTCATATTCGTTGGTCTCCACTCCAAAATATCCAGACCACCTTCCCTTATCCCGAATTCTACCTACATTTCCCAAATTGGACTGGTTGCTATTATCCATTGACACCTGAAATCAATCACAATCTATCAGTCAATCAATCAATACCGTGAATTAGACAATCAACATTCAGCTATCAATCACTTAATCAACAATGTATCAGTCAATCGGTACATGTACCATCACCCCATCCTGACTCCCATGAACACACCACTGAGACTATCAGGGAAAGTTACAATGCTACAATAAAACAAGAGCCCCAGGGGGGCACGACGCTCACCTGAGGTCAATCAATTCACATCTGGCGCATGTTCTCTCTGGCACCCTCAGAAGATATGAAATCAGTTGAAATCATGCCAAAATCTATAATGTGATGTACTATTTAATCAATAACTTTTGATCCCCTGTACCTAACATTATGATTTACCATAATGTTTGGGTGAATCATAAAAAAAGACAGACACACATATAAGACAAAGCTTAACACATTTCACCAGCCACTGACCACTTCAGCATATTAACCCCACTCACATAGGGACCCTATGGGGCCATTCTGCGATATGACAACTTGCATTGTCATTTACCGTAAATCTCCGTGTGTACGGCGCACTCGTGTATAAGGCGCACCCCCTACTTTCTAAAAAAAAGAAATTTTGTTTTGGGACACACCATTATAGCACATTTTGTTCCTCTACCCCTAAGGATGATTCCTGTCAAGTTTGGTTGGAATCCAATCATTGGTTCTTGAGAAGAAGATGAAAATGCATATTTCCTATGGTAGGGCCCCCCAAAAAATGTTACCCCCACAGGGCCCTTATGGGGCCACCCAAAAACATCTTGTGAACAACTTTCATTCTTCATCAATAGAGGCATCTACATATGAAATATCAGGTCTGTCATACTTCTGGATCTTGAGAAGAAGATGTTTAAAATTTACATATTTTTTACACTTGGTGCCCTCCTCCAGGGCCCCCCTGGGGGCCACGCCCACCATTTTAGCAACTTTGGTTCCTCTACCCCTAAAGATGATTCCTGCCATGTTTGGTTGGAATCTAATCATTGATTCTGGAGAAGAAGATGAAAATGTATATTTCCTATGGTAGGACCCCCCAAAAAACTGTTACGCCCACAGGACCCTTATGGGGCCACCCACAAAAATCTTGTGAACAACTTTCATTCTTCATCAATAGAGGCATCTAAATATGAAATATCAGGTCTGTCATACTTCTGGATCTTGAGAAGAAGATATTTAAAATTAACATATTTTTTACACTTGGTGCCCTCCCCCAGGGCCCCCCTGAGGGCCACGCCCACCATTTTAGCAACTTCGATTCCTCTACCCCTAAGGATGATTCCTGCCATGTTTGGTTGGAATCTAATCATTGGTTCTGGAGAAGAAGATGAAAATGTATATTTCCTATGGTAGGGCCCCAAAAAAAACTGTTACGCCCACAGGGCCCTTGTGGGGCCACCCACAAAAATCTTGTGAACAACTTTCATTCTTCATCAATAGAGGCATCTACATATGAAATATCAGGTCTGTCATACTTCTGGATCTTGAGAAGAAGATGTTTAAAATTTACATATTTTTTACACTTGGTGCCCTCCTCCAGGGCCCCCCTGGGGGCCACGCCCACCATTTTAGCAACTTTGGTTCCTCTACCCCTAAAGATGATTCCTGCCATGTTTGGTTGGAATCTAATCATTGATTCTGGAGAAGAAGATGAAAATGTATATTTCCTATGGTAGGGCCCCCAAAAAAACTGTTACGCCCACAGGGCCCTTATGGGACCACCCACAAAAATCTTGTGAACAACTTTCATTCTTCATCAATAGAGGCATCTAAATATGAAATATCAGGTCTGTCATACTTCTGGATCTTGAGAAGAAGATGTTTAAAATTTACATATTTTTTACATTTGGTGCCCTCCCCCAGGGCCCCCCTGGGGGCCACGCCCACCATTTTAGCAACTTTGGTTCCTCTACCCCTAAATATGATTCCTGCCAAGTTTGGTTGGAATCCGATCATTGGTTCTGGAGAAGAAGATGAAAATGTAAAAAGTTTACGGACGACGGACGACGCACGACGGACGACGCACGACGCACGACGCACGACGGACGACGGACGACGGACGACGGACGACGGACAAAAAGCGATCACAATAGCTCACTTGAGCCTTTGGCTCAGGTGAGCTAAAAATGCAATTCCTGTTCACTCATGCATAAAAGTTTGGGTTAATAAACAATGAAATTCACTCAGCAAACCCAAACTGATCGCAATTGATCATGAATTTATCATATCACCCTCAATTTTGTAAGCTCCAAAGTACTTACCTCTCACACATTGGAAGGCTAATTCCTGCGCAACCTAATTGTCATACCCTTTACAAAAGTGAGCAGTGCTCACCCAAGCATGAATTATTTTCGGACTTTTTGGTGTCATATGCAAATTGGATCCATAAGCTATCCATACATACAAATCTTTTCCCCCAGAATCATATATTTTTTATTCTGCAGCCATTTCAAAAGTGTATAGTTTTCAAAGGATTTACCTCTCACAAATTGGAAGGCTAATTCCTGCGCAACCTAATTTTCATACCCTTTACAAAAGTGAGCAGTGCTCACCCAAGCATGAATTACTTTCGGACTTTTTGGTGTCATATGAAAGTTGAGTTTATGAGCTTTCCATACATATAAAACTTTTCCCCCAGAATCATATATTTTTTATTCGGCAGCCATTTCAAAAGTGTATAGTTTTTTTTGGGACGCACGGTATAGTGAAAGCTAATGTCATCCATTATCGATGATCCCCTACTGGAGTTGACAAGGTCATACTGCCAGCCACTCAGCTTACAGAAATGCCAACAGCAGAGCCTTGCTTGCTAAATGCATGAATCAATTTGGGATAGCATTTATAAACAAGACATCTACATTCAAACATACTGGTTCTGATCCAAAATTATGTGTACAACTAAGCAAGTCTTTTCAGAACAATATTGTAAAGATGTCATGTTTTATGAAAGAAAATATCAAATTACTATCGTCATGAATCAATTTCATGGGAAAGCATTGTAAATTTAGACATAAAAAGTTTAGTTAATAACATGTATGTTCATGTATAAATACGCATACAATGACATTATGACAGCATGTCCACTCATTTCACTAAAATATCAAGAGCGAGGAGCCTTCCTTGCATGCTAACGGCATGAATCAATTCAAAATAGCATGTATGTACAGTCATACTGTACCATCCCCATACATGACAATTTGTGTTGGTATTTTGTACAGGTCTCTGAGTGACTTTCTAAATACGGAAATAAGAGTCACGCCTTGCAGATGCTAAAATCATGAATCAATTTGAGATAGCACTGAACATAACATTGTAGTCATATTTTTGCCATCCCCATACAGGACAATTTGTGAGTAATTCTGAGTGACTTTCTAAAACAGAAGAAAGATTCATGTTTAGAAAGTTGGAAATAATTATAAGACAGCCATGCATGCTATAAAGCATGAATCAATTTGTGGTAGCATTTAAACATTTATAAACAACATGTATCATCTCCATAAAGGACAATTTGTGTCTGTATTGTGTACTTCTGAGTGATTTTCTAAAAAGAGAAACGAGCTTTATGCCTTGCTGCTAAAAGCATGAATCAATTTGAGATAAACATAAACTTTATAATTAGTCATATATTGTTTTCCATCCCCTTACAGGACAATTTGTGTATATTGTGCAAGTCTATTTTTGAGGAAATGACTCGCCATGCAATCATGACTTTCTGAACAGATTGTTAGTTGGCCGAACAGACAACCAAACTACATGTAGACCATTTATTGAAATTGTACCTGCCCAACATTAATTTGTACTTGCCCTGGGCAATCGGACAAGTGGCAGTGTCGAGCCCTAGCTGTACTTGTACTTCAATGATTGAGTACATGGATCAAAAGTGATCTATTTCCTCTGAAGGCAATTCATGAGAAAGTTACGATTGTGTGGCAAGTCATTTCGTCAAAATGTCAAGAACTCAGCCCTGCATGCTAAAAGCATGAATCAATTTGGGTAGCGCAATAGAAACAGACCTAAGTATGTAGTACATCATGTATGTACTTGCAAGTGCACTGCAATGTTTTTGTCATGGACATGTTTTGGGGACTGATCTATCAAAGAGAAACTCATTTTGCAAGAATTTAAGGGAGCCTTTGGCTGCATTCTATGAGGATAAATCAACTTGCGATAAACAGCATCAAATATTGACAAGGATGGGGATACTAGAGGATCGCCATTTTGAACTGGGCTAGAGGCTTCTTCCCACCTCTCTGCTCAGAGGGTAAAAAGAACATAATTCAGTTTGGAAACATATCCTAATCATATGAATGAGCCTGCATCAATTTTGTGTATTTTTCGCCATGCGCAAGGTATTTGGAAGATGGCACTGCTCATCTAATTTACAAATCCGAACCCCCTTTTAAAAGAGCATGATTCAGTTGGGAAACGTGAAATCCCATGTGTCATCTTTACGAGAGATCCAAGCTGCATGCTAAAAGCCTGAATCAATTCGGGATGCTGCCCATAGTACCAAAACCCTGCGTGCAAAATACCTAATTGTTTTCACAGCGAGTCTTCGAGATTAGTGCGAACGTATTAACACCAACAGCCCAAGTACTTTTGTGCACAGTCCCGAACTGAACCGGTTAAAATGACAGATTTAGTTTTGAAACATGATACATCATATGTCATCCTTAGGAGAGATCCTCTGCATGCTAAAAGCCTGAATCAATTTGGGAGGCTGCCCATGTACCAAACCCCTGCGTCAAATATACCCATTTGTTTACACAGCATGTCTTTCGAGATCAATAAGTGCTTTTCCATTAGTATTAAGAAAATATTAAAATGTCTCGAAGGAGAAATCTTTACATGATGAATGATGAACGCATTAATCAATTAGGGGTGCGGAAGACTGCATAATGTTATGTACTGAAGTACCGGAAAATATATATACCCCATTGATTTCTATGCTATTTATAAGCAGGCATTTTGACTTTTGAGATTATGTTGATGTTTTTTTTTTATTCATCTTGAACACTAGGAATCATTTAACACGAGAACATTACATTTTAGGTGTTTTTGTTCATCTTGAGTACTATTAGGAAATATTACACTTTGTACAACTTGGGATTTTGTGAGTACTGTATAAACCATTCACAGGATTCATGTTAATAATAATATATACATTTATATATATAGCGCATAATAATAAGATTACTCTCTATGCGCTTTACATGCTAAATTAAATAAACAAAATATATTACAACCTACAAAAACAACATACACACAAAAATTATACAATTAAAGAAAAGATAAACATTATTACAGTGCAGCCTATTTAAACAAAAAGATGGGTCTTTAATGTTAGTTTTAATTCATACAAAATATGTATTTAGAGTATCGTCAATGACTGAATTAAGATATTAATTTTCCTATGTCTCTCACATGGCGCCACCATTATAAAAATAATAATTTTACTGGCACGATTATAGCCACTAAAAAAACAACAACAGGATAGTACTAAGTATTGAAGTTTCTCAATATTAAAGAGCAATCGAGAGTCCTTACCATTAATAAATCCTCCTTTTACTTTCTATGGGTGATAAAACGTGGTAAATATACAAACACGGAAACACCTAAACCATTAATCATCATTTAATTTCAAGTGCACTTCCAATTAATGACTAATGAACCTGTCACCCTTATTATAAATGTATAATTAATTGGTTTTTAATATGCTTACTGTATGAAGCAAATACATGACAGGTACATCATTCTTCGGTTAGTTATTTTATGTTTCTCTTCAAGATTGAACTCGGATGTACTTTTGTTTATAAATATTGCATTTTAAATTTAGATTATTGTAGGTATTATTTGCACACAGGGCCAGGAAAAAATTTTGAAAAAATATTTTTAGGGGAGTACTTTTCATGCTTGCCTGCATTTGAAATAACACTCCCAAATTTGATTTGCATTGAACTCTATGCAAATTGTTGGGGGCTCTTTTATGATTTTCGGGGGCTATTTTTTGCATTTCGGGGGGGGGGGGGGGGGAATTCGCCCCGAGCCCTGTGCATTTTTTTCACTGTGGTAAACAGTCCATGATCACTGATGGGGAAACCCCATAAGGCATTTCTCATACTCCTGTAGATGATTATGATTATGATTATGATGATGATAATAATGATGGAATTGACGATGTCGTTGGAGTACAGTTACAGTGAATGACCAATCAGCATGAAGTACCAGGTACCCACATGTAGAATTCAAGCATTGTCGAGTCCACTCAACCCTACAGAAATACAAATTGTTGTAATACAGTAAGCTAGCGGCAAGCTTAATGGGTGATATCTCTGTTGAAATTAAGCTTGCGGACTATTATAGAACTTTAATTATACCAGCATGCTAACCGCACGCTAAATGACACATTTAAAATCTGCTGCACGCTCACAATTTCAGCTGAGATTGCCTATTAAGCTTGCCGCTAGCTAGCCGCTATCTAACAGTCACTACTGTAGCTGTAGGGACAGCTCTAGAGATCCTCCTCATATTCTATGGAACTATCTTTAGTACATAGCTAGAATCCCTGGTATGTGGGGCAGTCAGCAGTGGAAGTCCCAAGAGATTCAAGATGGGTCAATGTCACACACACCTTCAATGGAAGGGGAGGGTTGAATTAGAGAGCTTCTTTCAAGCTGGATGCAACACCTATAAAGCAGGGCTGGACCTTAGCAGTGTTCCTACTTCCTAGTTCCAATGGCTAAGTGCTATAAAAGAGAAATCCTCCTTTTAGTCTCCAGAGTGGAACTATCTTTAGTAGCTAGAATCCCTGGTATGTGGGACAGTCAGCAGTGGACATCCCAAGAGATTCAAGATGGGTCAATGTCACATACACCTTCAATGGAAGGGGAGGGACAACAATTAAAGGGAGACAAAGTTCTGGTCCCCCGTTCTGAAACAGATGCAATCGATTGTAAAATACACTCAATTGGAAGTCAGATCATGTGTCCTACAATGCGCAAATCTGATTGGTTGAAATGCACACATTTTCTGACTTACAATTAATTGTAACTTTGATTGCTGCTTGTTGATAATTGATTGTATACATCTCTTTCTGCAACGGATGCCGCTTTTAACTTTTTTGAGCTACACAAACATTCGTCTAATAATATGATGAGATCATAACGTAAATTATTCAAAGTAAAATAAACTTTTAAGTTTATTTCTAATTAGTTCTTTGGATAATCTCAGAATACAACAAGTTTATTTAACTACTTGTACACCTGTACTTGTTGATATTATTTGAAAGGAACAACTGATTTTACCTGTGTATCCTTTTGTATGGGTGATACTGTTCACACAGCAAAAGCAACAAATTATTAGAAAGAGTGAAAGTGTTTTGCAGAGAACTTATAAAAAAGGTTGTCCAAATAGTAACACTGTGTGTATGCACAATGACACGATTGATGAGTAAATTATGTAAACACTCACACACTAATAAGACTGCACCCATTACAGAACTTCCAAAGGTGAAACTTGCAAAGCTACAAAAATGTGCTGAGCTCTTTATTGGTTTCAATTTGTATTCAGAAGTTAAAGGGATAGATAGTAACTTTGTTGACATATGTGCAAAAAGTGATGAGTGGTTGATACAATGTTGAATTCTGATATGTCCACTGGGCGTTGTGTGAAAATTTCAGGTTAAATGGACGTTATATGGCCGAGTAATAAGCAAAAATGCAAAGTGATATTCACTAACTCATTGCACTCACTTTGTACACGGTTTACGCGGTCCAGTGGATAATTAAACATCTGAACACTTCAATCATAAATATCTTTCTAACAAAAGGGAAATTTGAAAAACCGAAACCTGTCCCATGTTTTTATTGTAAAATACGAATTCATACAACAAGGTATGAAGGAATATTCCAATTGGATTTTGAGGATTTGGAAAATGTTACTAAGTCCCTTTAAACCCATTCAGGACTGGTTCCTCCAAAACAGTCAGGCTAAAAAATACAGAGAATGTGTTTTGTGTACTTTGTGTTTTAATGAGTTAAAAGGGGTGGTTGGTCTCAGCAAATTTTTATTTTTACCGTAGACATACAGTACATGTATGTAAAAATGTTCTCATTTGAAGAAAGAACTCTTATAAGTATTGAAGGTTCTGGTGTCTATTTACTTTTCTTTATTTCCACATTATCTATAAAAGGCACTGACATCTATCTGTCAAGTATTTCATTTGTTCAGGTGAAGGGCGGGATTATCTAGACATTCCCCATTCATTCACTCCCCCCCCCCCCCCCCCCCCCCTCTTCCCCCTACTCTCTCTCACCATTGGACACAAGGACATTTCTGAATCCAGTGATTTATGGGAAATTCAATGACTGTTTTCTTATTGACAGCATTTCGTAACAAAATTCTATGGCTCAGCATGACCATTTCCTCACACCAAATAGTAGACTACAATTTGGGCAACATAATTCATGAATTCAATTCTAAGGCTAATTCTTCTAAATTACTAACATAACAGCATGTAATTTTGCGGTATGTCAAGAAATATTTCAGATAATTAACTGAATTTTTTTTGCTAATTTCAAAAGTTTTGTCTAATCTTACAGGAATATCCATCTGCAAATTTAGTAAATTGGGTCACAAATAAAAATTAAAAATTGCATTCTACAGATTATCTCAAGTTTCTTTGTGTTCCCAGCACCAGTAAATTAAAGTATAATTGAGAAAATTATCTTATGTTGATTGCAAAATTGTGTGTTTATGGAATCATTGTATTATACATGTATGTAATTTTCAGGCCGTTTACATTCCAGAATGCCCTGTTTGAAACCAGCTCCAATAAGTTATATACGCATAATTCAGGGAATGGAAAGGTCTGGGAGTGGCAAGACTAGGCTCCTGGTGCAGGGTTGATGACACACAAGAAGACAATCCTAATTGCAATCACAGCATGGATTGCATTCAGGGCCACAGCTAGAAACTTGACTGGTATACATTTACTACTCATAGTCATATGTTGTAGATCTATGAAGAGTATGTAGATTGTATGGGTACAGATTCTATACTTTCTTAGTAGAACTACATGTAGTAGTAGTAGTAGGGTACGAGAATAACTACTAGAATATGTATCAATATCTTGTGTACATGACACACAAGGAAACAATCCTAATTGCAATCACAGCACGGATGGCATGCATGGCCAGATCTTGACTGTACATTTTACCAACTACACCTGCCAAGCCCAATACAAGCCTATATACAGTATGGGCACATACTTTCTTCAATGAGCTTCAAATTAAAGCTCCTTGCTTTCTTGTTACACTCCTTGAACAGTACAGTTAGTATTACTAGGTAGCACTATCACAAAACTTGTATTTTATTGTACATTTGGTGTAAAACACCCATGGCATGGCCAAATAGATTCTTCTTCAATTTTAGCAAATTATATACCATACATTGAATTCACTTAATTTATACTAATTTGATTGCAGTATATAATGTTAGTTGTTCAATAATTGAATTTAAAAATTCATTCATGACACCCAAGTAGACAATATTATAATTGCAATCACAGCATGGGTTGGAATCAGGGTCAGAGCTTGCCTGGTGTAGCAAGATACCCCTCGCTAAGTACTACCAAGCCCCCACAACTACACAGCCATATTATTGGGCAACTTTAACATTTAATGATGCTTTGAAGTTTGAAGTTTTTGAACTGAACAATATTCCCCAAAATAGGCGTACGGTAAGGCTTACATGTACATGTGTAATTCAACAGAGAGCACTGTGAATTGCGATACTTTTATTTTCCATAATTTGAGAATCATACAAATAAAGTTTTCATATAAATTACAGAGTAAGTACATGTGTACACCAGTACCCATACTACTTCAAGTACTTCTCATGTAGTGTGACAACCTAGCATCTCGAGTAATACACATTTGCCAGTGAAATAGCAAATAACACAGGCAACTGCAAGTTCAATTCCTGTCTAGCCAAAATGAGATGTGACTAGTCCGTGTCAAAGGTCGAGCAGGGCTATCTCCAAGGAATGCAAGGGAATCCAAACAATTCCTGCTATTTGCGCACACTCCTTGGTATGCCTGTGTTTACTGTACATTGTATTGTGCAAAATGTGTTTTCGCTTTTCAAGTTGGGTTGTACAAATATGATGTCACAGATGCATTACATGTATGTCCCAATAATTGTATTTTCCACTAGGCCAGCGAAAAAAATACACGGGGGCGGCGGGCGAATTCGCCCCACTGAAATACCCAAAAGAGCCCCCGGAAAAAAAAGAGTAACCCCTGAATTTTTTTTTTCTTTCTTTTTTTTTGTGGATTTTCTGTTTGGATCGTGATCAAATGTATTATTCTTATAAGATGATCACTTACATCATTAGAGCTTAATAGTAGCCCCTGAAATTCAAAAAAGTCTTAAAAGAGCCGGAAATTTGTAGCCCCCGAGATGATAAAAGTATCCCCCGAAAGTTGGAAAAGTAGCCCCCAAAAAAGTGCTCCCGAAATAAAAATATAAATTTTTTCGCTGGCACACTAGGCTTAAAATGAAATTGTACTCCCACTATTTCAGCACGCACATGTTGAATACGTCACATTATATAATTATAAAACCAAATTATTGAAGAATGGTATACTATAAACTAGTTCAAATCGATAAACAGGAAAAACTTGTAGTAAATTAAACGCCTCATTAGGCTCATTGATGTACAGTAGTGTCTGACAAGCCTTGCATTATTGGACATTTTTTTAAACATAGTAAAAATCAAATTCTAACTGACTAGTTTCCACACGTGACACACATTAAAAACTTTGCATCCCAAATCGTCCAAATTCTCCCCTATAAACCCCCCCCCCCCCCCTCCCTTATTGGCGTGTGAACAAAATTATAATCTTCAACACACCCCGGAATCAAGGAACAACACAGATTTCAAGCCAAGAAATTTACAAAATGAAGTGATCAAACTATTCAATTTTAAACAAATTGTATGTGTACCGTATTTGCTGGTGTATTAACCGCACCTTTTTTCAACAAAAAAAGAAGAAAAAAAGGGGGTGCGGTTAATACACGAACTTATTAATTTTTTTTTTTTTTTTTTTAATTTTTTTTTTAGGGGTGCGGTTTATACACCGGAGCGGTTAATACACCGACAAATACGGTACACAAAAATGAACAAACATGTACGAACAATGTACACACACAAACTTATGAGGAGTGGAAGTCGGTATTCAGTTTTTATTGACTTTTCGGATAGAGGGTTAAAAACAACGGTCAACATGTTAGCTTAGGAGCGTGATTTCTTTTAACCCACAAATTTGTCTAAGTTAGAAGTAAATTTCTGTTCATCGCTTGACCAAAGTCAAATCAAACTTTTCATTGGCTTTCACAACTTCTAATTTACAGTATACAACTATGTCTTGTCCGAAGGCATTTATCTTTTAAAATCTTGTTAAAATAGAAGAAAACGTTATTTGTGAACTACACTGTCAATGTAATCCTGGCCGACTTGAAATGAGGATGTGGGATAATGGATATTACAAGAGCGGGAACCCATATGCCCCCCCCCCCCCCCCCCCCTCCCTCTTCCACCACCCATAAAAAACGAAAGAAGAAAAAAAAACATTCATTCATAAATATCAACAAACAAATAACAAAAATAGTAATTTACTTTGAAAAATAGAATACAAAATGTGATGTTCAAAGAGTGCACGCCCTCCCCTCCCCCCAATAAGTAAGGCCACACTTTGCCCTTTGGGTTTAGAATGGAAATTTTATACGTATATTCTCTATTCATCTTGAGAACTTTCAGTAAACATCCTTCATAGTAAACAAGTACAATACAATGTACAGTTTTCATGACAGGATGTTCCTAGTTTGTATTACAGGAAATATTGAGACTAAAAGAATATATTTCCTGCAGGAAATATTTGCACAAACAGGGCTTGAAATAAGTGCTAACCTATTAATATGAATTAAAATTCATTAATTTTATACATTTAATTTATTTGACTGACTGGACAAACTACATCCAAATAATAATGCTAAAATATTTTCCTGTCTTTTTTTTTTTTTTTTTTTTTTATCAGTCCTCATTTTACTTGCCCTAAAGAGTCTAAATTCCATCGGAGAAAAGTCCACTGGTAAAATTGTCTGGAATGTTTGGCCTGTGCACAATGCACTGATATTATTGTTGACCTCGAGCTACACTAGCTAGATCCGAGATTGTGTTTGATACAGACCTGTAGAAATGTAGAATAGTCTGAAAGCAAGTCTAAGTCCACCTCCTGCAAAGCTGTAACTTCCACTCATCTATGATGGATGCATTTCGCTTGAAATTAACTAGAATTTTCTTGTGGCCAAACCAGGCAAGTAAACACAAGATTTGTTACAAACTCTGAATTCTACTGGTCCTATTTAACAAAAACAAACATTCACAATTATGTTATCAATTCTTGTTGCCTATTCAGACTAGCACCGGAATTTAGCATCAATTGAATTTGGTGACCCCCAAAGCTAATTTGTAGTGACCCCGTTTCAGTAGGCCTGTGCTGATTTTGAGCACTAGGTATAGAAAAGTCTGGTAAGCAAGTCTAAGCCCACCTCCTGCAAAGTGTATTATATGCGACCTCTGCTAACCCGAGATGGCTGAGATTATATTACATGAATATGACCCGAGGATCATTTCTAAGATGTGATATTACAGAGGCAGAGTGATCAGAGGTATACAATTTCAAATAGCTGACAAAATATGATTTCAAGACTAGATGTGTAATAACACTAGTTGGGGGAGTGAGACTTTTAAAAAGTTTGTTTCAGGGAGCTTCTTTCTGATCATGTAAATATTACCTTGAATTAGGTTTGCGTTGAGCCTGGCTCTTTAACTTTGTCATAATTCAACTAAAATCGCTTTAGATAATAATTAGTTTAATATGGTATAGAATAACATGGGTTTTGATTTTTCAAATCATATTCCATTTGTAGTGGGGTAACATCATTTTTAACATCTTCTAAAGACACACCTGGAACAATTTGTTTATTTTATTCTTATTATAGAGCCTAAAGTTATCAAACACAATATACAATGGATCAGAAAAGGACATTGACTGTCTACATGTAGCTGACTGAGCTTAAATCTAATTTTCTCTTTCAATACGTTTTAAAAATACTATGGTCACATTTTTGTGATTTTGACTTTTTTTCACACTTGTCAGAACTTTATCAAAAACCAAATCCTTCAGGACAACAATTGTAAGGGACTTTAACAACTTGAACACTTTACAGTGAACTTTTAAAAGAATGGGAAAGCCACTCAATGGGACCTTCTATTTGAGATTATCAATTATAACAAGAAAGATATTGATGCTACCATTCTTAGAAACCCTGTATTAATCACAATTCATTATATTATTATTAGTTCTTCAAAGAACTCTAGAGGACGTCAGAGCTAAAATCTAGAATGACCTAGCGCTCCATTGCTAAATTGGGGAAATAATGGATTGATAAATCTATCGTTTTCATGGCCTGTTTTAGTTACATGGCCTGTTTTAGTTACATTCACTGTCGGCTCTTTCTAACAAAGGGCCGAAACTACATGTATAACTCTAAAACATTGTGTTTGTACAGTAAATGTAAAAGAGGCCCTGAAAACAATAGATGTATCGATCTACAATGATCTAGCCTCTAGCATTCTGAGGGAAATAAAAGCATATTCATGTAAAAATAGGCTAAACAGTTGATTGTACAGTAATCCACACAGGAAAAAAATTATATTTATTTGGAGGGGGGGGGGGGGGGGGGGCTTCTTTTAAAGTTTGCCTGCATGAAAGTAACATTCTGACTTCTGAGTCTCAAATTTGTTTTGCATTAAACTCTAGATGCAAATTTACAGGGGCTATTTTATACATTTTGGGGGCTCTTTTTGGTATTGTCTTCACTGTCTGAATAAAATCCACACTAACAATAACAACTAAAGATCTATACATTTTAAAAGACACAAAGTTCATGGAAAATGCAGAGCTCAAACAAGTCAAGCACGAACTAAACTTAAAAATAAAAACCCAAACTCGGTCAATATCAATTATCATTAAAATTAATAAAAAAGACATTATTTATAAGTTTCAAGTTTCAAGTTTATTTATTTATCTTTCTTATATATTATATAACACACATTACAAATATGTCATGAACATAGGCAGCAAATTAACAAAATATGGCGTTACAATAGAAAGATGAGGTGAGGTGACCTTGGTTGAAAGCAGAGCTTGTGGAATTAAGGTCCCTCGTGTGTATCTTATGGGTATATCCAGATAGACAAACTCATAAAATAAAAGTACTACATGCATTAAAATGCTTACAAACTAAACTAACTAATGAGCTGAAAAAGATATAAACATGATAAATAAGTGTGATAAAATCTACTGTCTTTACCGACTACTAAAATTTAAATAAATAAATTTACAATTACAAACACAATTAAAATCTACACAATAACAAAAGCAAGGACACACAGAGACCAACCACATACATGTTCAACCCATTCACTTTGTGTAAATAACAACATTTGGGGATATTACAAACTAAGATAGTAAGTAAAAAAAAAACTAAACAATTCTGTGAAGTCTGATGCGCTGCAGCAGCAGCATCGCAGCGTAATCTCGCGAGTCGCGCACCCGGAAGCTCCGGCACAGAATGCTACTAATTCTCGATCACTAACTTACCTGTTGGGCAACAGGATCTAAGATGGCTTCAATCGTTTTCGTGTGGAAAACCGGCATGGCAGCTTCCTTTCTGGTTTCGGCTGGCTAGAATATATTCCTAGGATGATCACAATGTGTGTTACCTTCGGTGTTTTGACAAGAAACACCGGAAAATCTCGATTTTAAGAGACCAATGTTTCGACAACAGTGCAGCAGCCGATGTATTGTGGGTGTGATATAATCTGTAACGAATTGATTTTGCATGCATTGAATGGGTACGGTACGCGGCAGTACACAAAATACTACGGAATGCAATAGGTACACGTAATGCGGTAAACATGCAAATATACCATACACTCAATTATGCCCCACCCACATTACACACACACACACGCACAATCAAACGCGTTGTCGTCTTTCGTACGTTGTCGAAAAATCCGTAGCGCCAGCTATCGCCTTTAGCATTACATTTTGTTTGAGAGAGAATGTTGAAAAAAATATATTTTTTATTTATTGTATACGATGTTTTCATTTCTTTAAATTTCTTCACAAGATGTCTGTTTTTAGTTATTCTCTCATTTCTTTAAATGAAGCCCAAACACAATTTGTTAAGAGCTTTGTGCCTGTGAAAATAAAAACATTGTATTTGTAGACATCTTTGACTTTCTGTAACTTTATAGACCAGTAGAAACGTATATGACATTCTGTTTTGCCTTTTCTAATAATGATTATTTTATAAATTAATGACCTCACAATTTCTTTATATTTGATTCACATTTTTGATACTCTATTTTATTATATTTTATTTGGTTCTTGTTTTGTTTCAGAGACAAAATAAGTGAAAACTGTTGGGGGCATATTAAAAAAAAAACAGGTTTCAACAGCATTTCACTAAAAATGTTCACACAATACCCAAAGGATATCATTATCAAAACAACATACATCGTATCAACCATTCATAACTTTTTGCACATGCCAACAAAGTTACTAGATCCCTGAGTTAAAAGGGTAAGCATTAATTATTTATAATATCATCATCATTCATTCGTTCCGTTCACATTCTCTTTCCTCAGTCTATACCCAGTCGTGTGACCATTTTCCCATCAATGATCCCTCATTCTCCTGACATCTATCATAGTATACAAATGATGCACAGGCATGAGTGGATCGGTACGAATTGGATGCACGAATTTAACTTTGGTATGGTTTAAACCCACGAGCGCAGCGAGTGGGTTTTAGACCATTTCCAAAGTTAAAAGAGTGCATACAATTCTTAGCATTTGTTTTATAAAATGAGCGCGAAAAAATGTGAAAATCAGACTTTTCCCAGTAATGGCTAAATTTACCGACCCATGGCTTCAAAAGTACCGACCCAAAAAGTACCGACACATGGCTGCAAAAGTACCAACCCATGGCTGGGGAAAAATTTGATTTCACATTTTAATTTTTTTTTTAATGAAATAAAAAAAATTATATCAATTTTAACATAATTTTTTTTTTCTTTTTTAATCCACGAAATACCCCTGTGCAGCATTTGTTTTTATAAAATAAGCGCAAAAAAACTGAAAATCAAACTTAAGTGAGCCATGCATCAGTAAAAAACTTTTACACGCTAATTGACCAATCAGAATGCAGGGATTCTTAGAACTACCCATTTTATAATACTTAATATACGGATCTTCCATTATCCTCAATGTTTCTATCCTTTCCTTTATATCTCTTCCCTGAACCCCCCCCCCCCCCCCCCCCTCTCCGCCTTATTTCTCCGAGTACAGCTTCTCCCTCAATATCCCGATAACATGGGGGGGGGGGGGGGTTCACAAAGATCCGAAGTTGAACTTGAATTAGTAAGTTGGACTTAAAATCATGGAAAGCCAGTAATTTGCTATGTAAAATGTATGCATTATTCTTTAAATGCAACATTCAATTTGGTTTCAAAGCAACTATAGGAGTTTCATTCAATTTCGTCAGTTGGCCAGTCGTATTCATTTTGTGTGCATTCAATTTTGCCGATGTTGCCATCGGAGCTGTATTTTGTAGTTCAAATTCGTTTTCTGTTTGTATTCGATTTAAAAAGTGTTTCTATTTTGTAAAATTGTCATTCAATTTAGTAAACATACACACATTCATGTATACAACCATAATTATACATACGCACACACGCACATACACACACGCACATACGTTGACTTTTAGTTCTCTTTTAAATCATCATTACCGTTTTTGTTCTACATTATAGTCTCGACCATTTCATCGTTTATTTTTTTCAGATATAATTTATTTTTACCATCTAATCTTAACTTTTCGATAATCATCAGTCACTTTTCTCTAGATTTGTTTTAACTTTTTGTATCTTTATTTCACATTTTACTTTCTTCGTTGTTTACCTTTATTCGTTCATCATGTCTTATCTCAGTATCATGCGATATTTAGTTCGTCATTTTGTATCTTTATTTTCATCACATTTTCTTATTTGTAAAAGACCTATATTTATTTCAACTCGGTCAATTTATGTATAATTATAGTAATATTATGTTGCCATCTGTTTTTTCATGATTTTTTTTTTAAAAATAGCTCAGACCATAATTATCCAACTAGACATTCTGAAGAATTTCATTTACCTCTCTTGCGGACCCTCCTTGCTCAAAATACATAGTATATGAAGGCCCCAAATTATGGAATTCTTTAAGTATTGAAATAAAAAAATGCTCCATCGATTAATATTTTTAAGAAAAAAATATAAATTGTTTTTTATTACAATCTTATGAACATCATTGAACTATATCGCCTAGTTATTCTTTCTCCGTCCTTACGTTATCCTGAACAAGGTCGTTCTTTACTCGCGGACTCAAAATGTAATCTGATTATTGTGCCTTCTCATGCATAGCTCCTTTCTAAGCGCAACTCTTCTTCCTCATTTTCACTTGAACCCCACATGCAGCTCATCCTTTTGTACAATCTCTCACTTCCTTTTGGCAGTGTCTAATTGTTTGTATTGTGTCCGTCTTCTCCTATTTTTGTCATGTAAAGTTCTCTCTTGTCCCATGTTGGTCTCTGTTGGCACCCCTTGTTTCCTCTCTACACTTTTTTTGTAGTCTAGAATGTGTTAATTTAAATATACAATAATATTCCTAACTATTATTTGAGGGATCCACAATTGTACAAGCATTGCTTTTTAGTGGACCCCTCTGGTTTCCAATATGTATTATCACTATTTTGAGTAAATTGTAATAATTAATTTGTAATGTTTTGTTGGAAGCAAGAATAAAATTGAATTGAAATTGAATTGTGATAATGTGATCTTTATTGTTTCATCATCTCTTTTACAAACATAATTTACATCTTAATTACCGACTATTTCATCGTGTTATATCTTTCCCTTTTTCAGATGTACTTTTCGACATTTTAATCTTCGCTTTTTGATATTCATCAGTCACATTTTGTAAGATTTGTTTTTAAATTTTCAATAATGTTATCTTTATTTCACATTGTGCTTTCGTTTTTGTTTAACTTGGTTCGTTCATCATGACATGTTTTTACTTTTATAGGTTTTCCCGCTCAATTTTACACTTTTGTCAATCGAATTCATTAAGGGTCATTCAAATTCACACATTACCGCGTAATCGTTGGTATCGGTCTTCCAAACTCCAAATAAGTGCAAGCGAATTCATGCATACGCATAAGCTTTCCTGAATAGACACAGAAGTTCATTTATGGGCACTCGAATTCGCGAATGTGCAGCCAACTGTCAACTGCCCTTTCGCGAATTCGAATGACCATTGATGAAAAGGTATGCTCTTTGTGCAAATTCACTTGCTCCTACGTGATTTTGAACGCCTATTTACGAATTCGAATGCTGCTTTGACACGGCGATCGCAAATCGCGCGAATTCGTTTGCTCCTATTATCAATTCGAATGACACAATCGCAAAATTGAGCGGGAAAACCTATATTATGCGATAAACACTTCACAATTTTGATCTTTATTTCCATAACTGTTCGTATTTGTCATTATCTGATCTTTATTGTACAGTATCCTAATCTGTAAATCCATAATCTGTATCTTTATTTCCATCATGTTTTCTTAATTGATTGCACATGCACGAAATAACTGTACCATACCATGATGTTACATATCCTAACATTTCCACTGTACATGTTTAATTTGAATGCCGATATAATGAACTTGTTTGCCCATGCGCGAATATGAATGATCGAAATGAGACCGAGACTGCTGGAGATGAATTTGAATGACCATTAAAGTGATACCTGTAAAGTGTCAGATATTGCACAAAATGACATTTGAGACTTCAATCCTATATCAATATCATTGTAAAATACAATTGAAAGATTTGTGAAAGTATGAAAGAAAACGAACACTGTTTACCTAGTGAAAAAAAAGAATATTGAATTCATATTTTATCACCGAATACTGATGGTCTGCCATACTTTTGTCGCAGTAATGAATGATCCGTTTGAGATATTCGCACCCGTGTATTTTTACACACGTAGTACATAATTCATGGAATTTGAACTCGCTCGGCTCAAAGTTCAATCTCCGGAATGTTCTCACGGGTGCTGCATGCGGACGTTCTCAGCTGGCTCATGGACTTCAATCCTCAGAAGTGCAAGGCAATGTCTGTCACCAACAAGAGAAAACCAGTCCAACAAACCTACAACATACACCACGAATCTCTGGAAAAGGTCACCTCAGCAAAGTACCTTGGCGTAACAATGCAGCAGAACATGAAGTGGAACAATCACATCAACCAACTTTCCAAAAAAGCAAATTGCACGAGAGCCTTCCTACAGAGAAATCTTAGATCCTGCCCAAGACATGTGAAACACTCTGCTACAAAACTCTACTACGCCCCATTCTTGAGTATGGCTGTGAGATCTGGGATCCATCAACTCAAGCAAACATCCAGAAGCTTGAAATGATACAGCGAAGATATGCTCGCTTTGTCTACAGCGACTACAGCTACTCCAGCAGTGTAGCAGCCATGCTGACACGACTACAGTGGCCATCACTCCAAGAAAGGAGAGATCAGTACAAAGTATTCATGATACATCGGATGGTCAACTCTCTGGTTGATACTCCTTCAAACGTCTACCTCATACCAGTCACCCGTGCCAGCGCTTCTCTCAGAGGTCACAGCCAGCGGTTCCAAGTTCCATTTGCACGCACCCAGACATACCAAACATCCTTCTTTCCTCATGCAATAAGACTTTGGAATTCCCTGCCAGAATCCACCATATGCACCTCGCCTGACAATTTTAAACAGGAGGTGCAGAGGAACCAAATTCATTATTTTTTACTTTGTACAAGCATTGTACAAGCATTGCTTTTTAGTGGACCCCTCTTGTTTCCAATATGTATATCACTATTTTGTGCAAATTATCATTATTCATTTGTAATGTTTTGTTGGAAGCAAGAATAAATTGAATTGAATTGAATTGAATTAGAGCGCACAAGATGTTTACTTGCACACGTAGTTAGCATCACAGAGCACCACACTGTACATATGCACAAGGTACAAAAATACACCGCGCTGGTGGACTGTACCAAAACGGAAGAAGAAGGAGAAGAACTATTCAAAAACCTTTTTTGCACATTTTTGAAAAGAGGAAGCATTAAAAAAAAATGTTAACGGCTGGTTCAAAATTGTTAAATAATTGTAGGGGCCCACATTTATTACAAATAAACCCCTCAAAAAAAGTTCGGAAACTCAAGTTTGATCGATTATATATATTTTCTTGAAAGAGTGTACCTCTTTAAAATGATACCAAATTCGTAAGCATCACGATTACGAGGTATGCGCAGTATATTTGAGAATGGGGGAATGTCAGAAGTGAAATGTCACAAAATGCGCCAAAAAAATTCAGTTGGAAGGTCTGACACCCATATTACGGTCTTTCTCAAGTTCAAATTCTTTCGACCATGAATATCTTGACAATGAAGAGATACTGTCGAAAATGGTGTCAGACAAAAGCCTGTTTAATTATCTTTCCAATGACATCTCACTTGGAATGATTATGAAAGTCGGGTAGGTACAATTAAGGTGAATATTGGGGAAGATCGACAGCAAAATGTAAGCAAAATGCATTTGATTGTGTGAAATTGAAGGCGTTGCATCCAAAAACGACTTTTTGTGGGGATATTTTAGTACTTTACTTTACATAATCATTATGAAATTCAACATCATGTTGAAGCGTGTTAATTTGTCAATAAAATAATGCCCCATTCATAGTGGTTATGTGATTGAGGTGTGTGTAGTACCTCTAAATGTATGGGGCTCAAAATGACACGTTGCAATGTCGACTTTCTACCGTTTGATATGTGGTAATAAGGGCATACCTGCACGGTCAAATAGGGCGCTAATATGCCAGTTCTGGCCAGTTTGCGTAGGTTTAGAGAATTTGATGCATTTTCAATACATCAAGTGTGTGGGTTTCCTGTACTGCACACTCACATTCAGCATAATCATTGCAAATGAGATATCATATCAAAGATAAATTAACAAGCTTTCCGATAGTGCAACACGGAATGATGATAGACTTACGATTAATACAACAATATCTTACCGGAATCTTGAAACAAGAAGCCACGGTCTTAAATTCATAGCATAAATAGACCCCCATATCCGGTTTTACTGCACACACCCCAATAGCATAATCATTACAGGTGAGACATGATATTAAGGGAACATAAACACGCTTTCACATGATGTTAAATTTACTGATGATTGTGCAATGTAAAACCCCAAAACATCTCCTCCAATAGTCGTTTTTCGATGCAACGCCTTCAATTTCACAAAATTAAATGCATTTTGCAACACTTTCGGCCCTCCCCATTATACACAGTAAACAAAAATTAAACAACTTTTTAAACAACCAAAAACGCTGTTTAAGCAACGTTGTTTAAAATTTTGAACAACGAAGATCTGGTTGTTCAAAATTTTAAACAATGTTGTTAGAGGGACCGGCTTAAAAAGCCAAAAATGCTGTTTAAGCCGTTCCCTCTAACAACATTGTTTAGAATTTTGAACAACCAACATCTTGGTTGTTCAAAATTTTAAACAACGTTGTTAGAGGGACCGGCTTAAACAGCGTTTTTAGTTGTTTAAAAAGTTGTTTAATTTTTTTTTACTACTTAACCTGTTAATAAAATTGTTACGGCCTTAATTGTATTGAAAAGATAGACACATGGGCTTTAAAATGATACCAAATTTGATAAGTTTAAATCATTTGAACACGCTACAATCTTCGATACAACTTGATCATTAAAAAATGCGACACAAGAGTCAAATTTCCCAATTGAACACTTTCGGCCCATTTTGCGACATTTGACTTCTGACCGTCCTCCATTCTGAAACGCACTGCGTATTCCCTGATTTGAAATAAATGACCAATAATGTACCGTACCATTTTAAAGGGAAATCATCATGCATTGCGATGACACTAAAATAAAAAATACAATTTGAAAATAAGAGTGATATAATCGATCAAAGTTGAGTTTCCGAACTTTTTTTTGAGGGGTTTAGTTATGTTTATGGATATTTCAGAAAATAAAGTTCATTCTGTCATTAAAATTGTATGCTCTTTGTATGCAAATTTGACACTCAGTTTGTCATTATCTCACACAAAAATGATTCTGTGTAGCGCCCTCTATACCAAAACTCAACTATCCCTTTAAACCTGAAGTAATTGTATTTTTTTTTACTTGTGGGGGAGGGGGGGGGGGGGGGGGATATAGACCTCAGCCTGCGAGTCAGGATAATTACATCTCTAAGTCTTACCAAACTTGCATTTTCGATTCATGTTCATATAAATAATATGAAACCTTTGTCTACATTTTCATCCTACGTAACAAATAATGGTAACCTATGCCCTTTGCTTTCTTTTTGTGCCGAGTCAAACAACTCTGGGGACGATTTGTGAATTGCGCCACCTTGTAAATTATAGCGGCTTCACGCAACCAATCTCCGTAGAATAATAATACAGTACTCAAGAGGCTCACCGTCTAATGCTACAGTCACAAATGGTCCGAATTGGGCTACGGCGCCCGTACGATGCCACTTTTAGGTGAAATCTTGCGGGAATCTTGCGGCGCCCGCACGGGTGCCGTGGCTATCGTACGGTCGCCGTTGTATTTTTCCTCGCCGTACGATGTCAACAATTTGTTTAACGCGGAGTTAAAACAAAAAATGCATCGTACGATTTTTTACTTGCCGTAAGCCCGTAGACACAGCGTAGAGAGCATCGCACGGGCACCACAAGGGCATCGTACGGGCACAGCACGGACATCGCAGCCTTTTTTGCTCGAATATCGTACGATTTTGAGACAGAAAATGTGGCCACTCAAGTCGTACGGGTACCGTGGAGTCACCGTAAGAGTACCGTAAGGCACCCGTACGGGCACTTAGTTTTTGTTTACGGGGGCCGTGCGATTTATGTTTTATTTTAAGACAAAGGTCATCGTACGGGGCCCGGAGAATATGTGACTGCTACTCTAAAATACCACAGACATCGTACGATATCACGATTTCCCAAAATCGTAGAAAATCCGCCGTAGGGAGAAAAATCGTAAGGCGCCCGGACCATTTGTGACTGTAGCATAAGCGAGGTAAACATTATGTTATGTATAGCAATCGACCCGTGTGCAGGAAGGTTTTTATGCCTCCGCCAACGAAGTGGCCGGAGGCATGTTTTCTGTCCGTCCCGTTTTCGTTCTCACGATATCTCAATAACCGGTTGACGGATCAATTTCAAACTCGGTATGAGTGTACATATTGGGGTGACAATGATCTGATTAGATTTTAGGGGTCATGAGGTCAAAGGTCAAGGTCAAAGGACTCAATATATATATGCAAAAATGCCTCGTTCTCGCGATATCTCAAGAACCAGTTGACGAATCAATTTCAAACTTGGTACGAGTATTTGGGTGAAAATGATCTGATTAGATTTTGGGGTTCATGAGGTCAAAGGTGAAGGTCGCAGGACTCAATATATATGCAAAAATGGTATTATGTGCGAAAATGCTTCGTTCTCGCGATATCTCAAGAACCAGTTGACGGATCAATTTCAAACTTGGTATGATCGAGTGTACACATTGGGGTGGCAATGAGATTTCAATCAAACTTGGTACCTGAATGTTTCTTAGGGAGCCAATGTAGCCATTAAAGTTTGGGGCCATAATTATGGTCAAGGTCACAGGACTCGAAATATATGAACAAAATATTTAAACAAAATTATTTCAGTGCACGTTATTTTTGGCTTGATATTAAAATCGCGTGGTAGCGGAGGTAAAACTTTCGACAGCGCACAGTCGAAGATCCATCTAGTTTTATTTGATGCTTTGTTTTCTACTTCCTTCCCATAATGCCATTTACTGCCGCTTTATACTGCTTCATCATGTTTTGTAAAACATCAGTGAAATTGTTGCAATTAAAAACTTAGTTTACAATAATAGTAGATCAAATGATAAATCTATTTTATATTTTAGCCTGCAAAATAGACACACCACCTTTAAAGTGATAACTTCTTTAACCCTTATCAAACCGGGTTATTTTGGCTATGATTCCACCCCCCCCCCCCCCCCCCCCCAAAAAAAAAAAAAAAACTACT
>JBAMJV010001512.1:210000-310114 GCA_037951105.1 Echinarachnius parma | reverse complement strand
GCACGGAACTCTGAAATGGGGGTCTGAAGAGCTGACTACAAGCACAAAATATAGGGTCTTTGGAGCTACAAAAAACCTGAAACGGTGGTTAAGGGGTCTAAGGAGCAGACTAAAAGTACAAAATATATAGACTTGGAGCTACCAAAGACCTACGGAAGCCATCAAAAAGGCTAAAATGGTGGTCCAATTAGGAGCCGAACTAGAAGAAGAATAATGGACTTGGCGCTATTCAAATACCTAGCCAAGTCATTCCGGGTGTCTATGGAGCCGAACTAGAAGAAGAACAATGGACTTGGCGCTACTCAACTACCTAGCCAAGTCATTCCGGGGTCTATGGAGCGGCAATTTTTGAAAATCGGGTATCTTTAGAGCTGCGATCGGGTGTGAAAACGGGATTCTTTTTAAGCGGCACATACCCGTCTTACATTATACATGAGTGCCCCCCCCCCCCCCCCCCCCCCCCCCCCGGAGGCCTACTAAGTAATAACTAATCAATATCATGACATCACAAATAAATATATTGCGATATGTTTCTTTTTCATAAAAAATTAAATAATCCAAAATAAATGTGTGCAAACATTTCTATGGGCAAGGTACACTTGAGTATTTGTGCTTCCCGAAATCCCCCTTGTCACTAAATTGGTTGGTTATAAATTCCATTTGAAAGGTCATATTGAATAAAACATGTGAAATGAAAATCATTCCCTTTCGAATGCTCTCATAGCTGTAAAATTTGATTTCAATATATTTTATTTATATATCGTCTGGCCAGGCAATATCTTGACTCTTAAAAAAAAATACATTAAATGAGGTTTTTAAATATAATTCGCACAAAAAGTTCCGCAATCGAGGTTTGCGCATTAATAACTTTTCTATTAGGTTATTACCATTCATACATTTGGTATCATTGGAAAGCGTGAATTCTCCCCTTTACATTGATATAACATTTGCTATGGATATTTTATCATGGAATGTGCATTACATCCAAATGTAGGGCAAAGTAAAAAATAAAATGTTGCAAAATGCACTGATTTTGTCAACAGTAGGTTCTGCCTTCCTTTTGTTTGAAGATTAAAACGTGGCTTGAATGCATGACCACCTCACCCCATTCAAGCCAAGGAAGGCACTCTGTTGACAAAATAAGTGCATTTTGCAACATTTCACTTATGACTTTGCCCTACATTTGGATGCAATGCACATTCCATGATAAGATATTCATAGCAAATTTCATACCAATGTAAAGGGGAGAATTCACGCTTTCCAATGGGGCAATTCCACGGTAACGGAAGGACATTCAGACGCAATTTTTGAAATTAAATCAAATAATTCTAGAATCCTGCTTATGATTTATCATTGTAAATTACATTTCTGAGACTCTTGGTGGGACACCTTTGATTTCCTATTTTTTAAATATTTTTTTTACATTACGTTTATTAGATATGGACACTAATGAGGCCGGTAACGGAAGGACGGCAAAATGGACATGGATTTTCAAGTCCTTTAGTTATGATCCAATCTCATGTAATATTGGCTCATAGTCCATTCCCTAATGTTCTAAGAGTATTACAACACTTATTTGAAAAAAATATGTCTATTGGTATATTAATTACAAAAAGTCAATTGCTTCACTGTTCGGTAGCGGAAGGACAGAATTTTAAATCTGAATACATAATGTGATATTCAATCATCCAATTTGGTACCTTAAAACAGAAAAATACTAGAAAGGAATGCAACAAATAAAGAAAATCTATAATTAGGCACTATGTAGTCCCATGCATGTGTATAGGTTCATGTATGGTGTCTGTTTCTCATATCAGGAGACGCCCAATATTTTTTTTAATCATGTAAATAATCAGAAATAATCCTCATGGGATTTTTCCACTTTTGGCTCATTTGGCGTGGAATTGTCCAATGGTACCAAATTTATGAATGATTATAGCATAATAAAAAGGTTATTAATGCGCAAACCTTGATTGCGGAACTTTTTGTGCGAGGTATAGTTGTTGATGATCTATCTATTTAATCATTTTTTTAATAAAACATTTAGGGTAGTTGTTTGTAATTGTGTATACCTTTCGAGCATGATGGAGTTATAACTATTGTTTTGTAATGGTGCAGGTTTTGGTTACTAAAATTCAGTTTGACCAAAACTCATGCTTATAAGTGGGATAAGTGCTTGCTAGTACAAAGGTATATTTTATAAACTTATTTCTTTTCTTTTCAGTTCACTTCAAACCTAAACAAAAATAATAAACACAATCATCTGTTTTCTTCTGGAGATATCCCTGCGGAAGTTGCAGATTACCTGCATAACGACGTACACCATATATGTTATTAATTTATGAGATTATATAATATAAACAACGCCAGCTCTTTTCTGAATATATCACATATAATATGCACATATCGTAGGGTCTCAGCACATTTATTGTGATTGAAAATCAGGGCTATATGACACTTTTTCAATTCTCAATGAACTGTAATCAAGATATTACTTTTGCAAATGTTGAGTGTTGACATAATTATGGCAATTTTGCTTTAATTTTTGTTGATAAGGTCTATGTATTAATTTCGAGCTAGTTTGAAGGCCTTTCTGTCAGTTAATGAATTGTAAGTTTTAATTATTTTATTTTTGCTCAAATACTCTTCTATTTCTCTCTCTCTTTCATGTATATATTTATGTGCACTGAGACTTAATTGTAAGATTGCGCTTTATAAGAAAGGATTATTATTATTATTACAAATTGATCAATGGTTGATTAAATGTGTAATGTATGTTGTAATTTGATATTTCCACAGAGTAATGTTGAGTTTCGGTAAAGAGAGTACAGTTTTGGTCAAACTTAATTTTAGTAACCAAAACCTGCACCATAACATACAAACTAATAGTTATAACTCCACCATGCTCGAAAGGAATACAACATTACAAATGACTAAGTAAAAAGCCTGTTATCATTCAAAAGAAGCCTTTAAAACCAGTGTTGTAGTCGAGTCACCATGGTCCGAGGCCGAGTCCGAGTCCGAGTCACCATGGTCGAGGCCGAGGACGAGTCCGAGTCACGGCATTACGAGGCCAAGGCCGAGGCCGAGGCCTGGCAAAGTCGGCCTCGAGGCCGGCCTCGAGCCGAGGCCGGCCTCAAGACCTCCAAGACTGAGAATTTCATGAAAATGCAAAAGTATTTTCGAGATACTTCAGTATTACCAAATAATCGTGATCTAATCGATCACATGCCATTGCGTAACTTACTTTGCCTTGTGCATACACATCAAAACAAATTAAACAACTTTTTAAACAACCAAAAACGCTGTTTAAGCCGGTCCCTCTAACAACGCTGTTTAAAATTTTGAACAACCAAGATCTTCAAATTCTAGGGTGCGCACGCTGTATATCAGAGCGCTGTCAGCGCTGTATGTAGGATCTTTGACTGTACCGTACTATATTACATCGAGATATATCGATGGGTACGGTACGTACGTAGGTCGTAGCTGCGCATGAACTTAACTATCAATCGTATGATTTACATTTTTTTTTTTTTTTAATGAAATATTATTGGAAAATACTTCAAAATAGTGAATAGATGTTGAATCTTAAATTCACCAGATTCTATGAAATCTTCCGGCCTCGAACCGGCCTCGAGTCATCGAGGCCGAGGCCGCATGCTACGAGGCCGAGGACGAGTCCGAGTCACGGCATTACGAGGCCAAGGCCGAGGCCGAGGCCTGGCAAAGTCGGCCATTTTAAATAAAATATTGTGCACTTGATGTTTTGCTGAAATAGTGTGTAGATAGAGAGATAATCAACAACTATTTAAAAACCTCTTTTGTACATTTTTGAAAAGAGGAAGTATTTTTAAAAACTTTTGAACGGATGGTACAAAATTATTGAATAATTGTGGTGCCCCACAATTATTACAAATGGTTATGTTTATGGATATTTCAGCCATTTCTGAACCGATTTTGATCAAATAAAGTTTATTCTGTCATTAAAATTATATGCTCTTTCAAATTTGACACTCAGTTTTTCATTATCTCACAAAAAGATTCACATAAGACCTCCTTTAATCACCTCACCCCCCCCCCCCCCCCCCCCACCACACACACACACACCCCCACATCAACAGTAATCCAACACATATTTCAACCCCCACACCCACATCAACACATATTTAGACCTTTAATTACCCCCCCCCCCCCCCCCCAACACAAACATTCACACCTACATCAACATTCATCCAACACGTACACATATATATTTAGAAATCCTTTAATCACCCCCCACACACATTCACACCTACATCAACACATGTTTAGCAATCCTTTAATCACCCCCCCCCCCCCCCCCTCAACATTCATCCAACACATGATTATTTTAGCAGTCCTTTAATCACCCCCCCCCCCCCCCCCCCTCCCCTCACAGGGGCGTCGATCCGTTTTTGCAATTGGGGGGTGGGGGCGAAATTTGAAAACAATTTCCAGAGTGACCACTGAGAGAGCTAAAAGCCCCACATTGGCTTGGCAATTTGGCATGCCCGGAAGTTTTATTATGCGCTCATTGAAAGTGTCTTGATGGCTCGAATAATGGGGGTCCAGGGGGCGGAGCCCCCGGAAGCTTTTAGATTTCAGACAGATTTCAGACAGATTGCAACTCCTATCATGGGTGTTAAAATCGTATAAAATAGTGAACGTACTCGTAACGTATTTTTAAAGGGCAATATAGCGAGGAAAAGATTGAGCCTTGCATGAGATGGATCCACGTGATCCTGTATACTATATAGAGCCATCGATATAGTCCTAGGGCATTGGGGCTCCCATGAAACTAAGCAAGGGCGTCAACAACTTCTCAAAAGTGGAGGAGAGACATTGCGAGGAAGCGAAGCGACCGAGCGGGGGAGGGTGTGTCCCCCTCCCACAGTAGGGAGCTTTTGTATTTTGGGGCGTGAAATTGTGCGATTTGGTGCACACCTGAGACAGAAATTTCACGTAATATGAAGTATATAAGTATGGAACCAAACATACATAATGACAAAGGGAGGGGAACAATCTCCCCACTTTCAAATGTGGGGGACATGATATTCCAATTTGATTTGCGTTCAGCGCATATGGACCGAATTGACTGAAAGATATATTTCAGATTATTTTATTTTCTGTGACGGTGTGCTATCTATAGATGATGGTTTAATAAAACTTTGTTTGAGGTGCAGTGTGCGTTTGAGAATTACACTGCCCAACACATTTCGAAAGGCCAGTTCCCGCAACCAAAATGAAACTTGCCAATATGAGAAACTGTATGCGCGCAAAGCGCACGGCAAAAACAGAGATTTACAGTCCTTTTCAAACTAAAAAAAACAGCTATTTTGAAGATTAATCTATGATAAATGTGTCTTCTCCCCTCTTTGGCATTATATCACTTCAATTTTTTTCTTCATTTTCGGAATTATTTGGGGGTGAAATGATATGTTCGCCCCCCCGATATTTTCATTGGGGGGCGCGACCGCCCCCCCCCCCCCCCCCCCAGGATCGACGCCCCTGCCACCATCACACACACACACACACTCCCACATCAACAGAAATCCAACACATATCACCCCCACCACGTGATCCTGTATACTATAGAGCCATCGATATAGGGCATTGGGGCTCCCATGAAACTAAGCAAGGGCGTCAACTTCTCAAAAGTGGAGGAGAGACATTGCGAGGAAGCGAAGCGACCGAGCGGGGGAGGGTGTGTCCCCCTCCCACAGTAGGGAGCTTTTGTATTTTGGGGCGTGAAATTGTGCGATTTGGTGCAACACTAATTGAGACAGAAATTTCACGTAATATGAAGTATATAAGTATGGAACCAAACATTACATAATGACAAAGGGAGGGGAACAATCTCCTCCACTTTCAAATGTGGGGGGACAACATGATATTCCAATTTGATTTGCGTTCAGCGCATATGGACCGAATTGACTGAAAGATATATTTCAGATTATTTTATTTTCTGTGACGGTGTGCTATCTAATGTATAGATGAGGGTTTAAAGGGGTAGTATAGTTTTGGTATGACGAGAGTGGAAGCTGATAAAGCCACACCACCTGACCACTGACATGGATCATTCCTACAAGAAATTTGAACTATATATATAATATGGTGGGATTATAGGGACATTTTGGCCAAAATTTGGCCAAACTTTCGCCCAAATTTGGCAAAATTTTCGCCAAAATTTGCCCAAATTATACACATTTAGCCAAAATTTTGCCAAATTTGTGCCAAATATTTGCCAAAATGTTGCCAAATTTTGGCCAAAGTTTCCCTATAATGCCACCATAATATAACGCCCTATACAGGGTGGCCCAAAAAACGGAACGGGGGACTTCCCAAAATATAGTAACAAAATTGATTATGTCCATCGGATATAGGGTGTCTTTTCCAATGAAAAACGATTCCAAGAACAGTAATTTTGGTCGTGTAGTTTTGATAAATCGGACTTACTGCCCGTCATCGAACAACTATTATATGCCCATTCTCTCGGCACACAACCGAATGCACACTAACAATGGCGCGCGTATTGCTCGTTGTGCGATGCTATGACGGGCAGTAAGTGCGATTTATCAGACACTGACTTGGTCAAAATTGAAAAAAATGGGAACCTGACATGGTGTCGCTCACAGTGCCCTAACACAAAAACTACACGACCAAATTAAAATGACTGTTCTTGGTATCGTTTTTCATTGGAAAAGACACTATATCCGATGGACATATTAATTTTGTTACGATATATTGGGAAGTGCCCCGTTTTGTTTTGGGGGCCACCCTGTATAGGCACGGCTTTGCACCGTGACGCTTCACCGTACATGTACCTGAGCCTGAGGAGTGGAACTCGATCTGACCTACAAAATAATCACCTCGAATCATTACTTTCTGACGGAAATTTGGGTAATTCATAATATTAGTCCCAGTTCTTACCACACAAATGAAGGAACAAGTTGTCATGTTATCAAATTATCAAATAATAATCATAACCGTTCAATTACTTGTGGCAAAATCATACCAGAATCATAAGGTATGCATATGTCAGATTAGTGGTTCAATATCCCCTGGTCAATGAAATGCAGGTCTTTCCGTCACACTGGGGAATTTATATAATTATACTTTTGTTTATGTTTCCGTCTTATCAATTTCTTCATTAATTTCCTTTCTGATTGTAGAGTTCAAGTTGACCTTGTTCGATCAAATCATAACACGCTTTCCCAGATACAGTCAAGGTTAAGCCCGAATTTCCTATCTAGGTAAGCACCAGATTGCACAATTTCAAGTCCAAAAATGCAAAATCTCCCTACCGTGAGAGGGGGGACACCCCCCTCCCGCTCAGTAACTTCGCTCCCTGTGTTGGGGTGCATATGTATTAGTGTGCCAATTATTTGTTTTCTTCAAGAAAATATATTTAACATTTCTGGTCGATCAAATCATAACACGCTTTCCCAGACTAGTCAATGTTAAGCCCGAATTTCCCATCTAGGTAAGCACCAGATTGCACAATTTCAAGTCCAAAAATGCAAAAGCTCCCTACCGTGGGAGGGGGGGATACCCCCCCCCCCCCCCCCCCCCCGCTCAGTCTATTCGCTCCCTCGGGCTTGGTCGCTTCGCTCCTTGCAATGTCTCACTCTCACATCTGGCTCAAAGTTGGAAGCACTGTGATTGTGGTTGGGCATGAGCCCCTACACACATAAAATCGTGAGCCCCCATAGGTTTTGCCCCCCACCCCCCAAATCCAAAACTTCTTCCGGCACGCCTGGTCACGACCATCTAAACATCTACACGCCCCCCCCCCCCCCCCCCCCCCCCCCCGCCCACTGAGAGGACTTTCAAGCAATTGTCTTGGTCTCGAAATATTTCTGCAGGTGGTCTCGGCCGCGAACAAATTGGTCTTGGTCCGGTGAACGGCAAATCATCCCCCCCCAGGTGTCAGAACCTGTCTACGCCACTGCCTACGCCACTGGTGATCGAGGTACTGATATCTATAGTAAAACAAATGAAACATGCATGTCTCGCCAATGAATGTATTGCTGTTATATGACAGTATGTGTCATAAATTCACTGTAATATTATCTGGGGAAATATTTTTACATCGAATCTAGATTTACAAAATAATAATTTTGTTGCATAAACGGGTCCCAGCACTATTGTGGCGGGAGACGAGTAAAGTGCAGTTGTTGACACTAAATCTTTATTTATTTATTTTGTTCAATGTTTGTATTTTTTCCAAAATGTCCCTGGACCCACCCACCCACTTCCAAATCTTATTTGGATGTTTGGAATTTGTTAACTTTGCAAGACCCCTAAACCATCAATCTTCTTCAGAGCGCTGCCTTTATACAGGCACACAAATAAAATAATACGTGCCTAACTACAGTAATTGATATAGCGCCATCTAAAGGTACGAGTATGTCATTATTCCACAAGTATTATTTTAAAAAACAATTATATAAGGGGCCATCTATTAGGAAGTATATAGGAAGTATTTTTAAAAACTTTTGAACGGATGGTACAAAATTATTGAATAATTGTGGGGCCCCACAATTATTACAAATGGTTATGTTTATGGATATTTCAGCCATTTCTGAACCGATTTTGATCAAATAAAGTTTATTCTGTCATTAAAATTGTATGCTCTTTCAAATTTGACACTCAGTTTTTCATTATCTCACAAAAAGATTCACATAAGACCTCCTTTAATCACCTCACCCCCCCCCCCCACCACACACACACACACCCCCACATCAACAGTAATCCAACACATATTTCAACCCCCACACCCACATCAACACATATTTAGACCTTTAATTACCCCCCCCCCCCCCCAACACAAACATTCACACCTACATCAACATTCATCCAACACGTACACATATATATTTAGAAATCCTTTAATCACCCCCCACACACATTCACACCTACATCAACACATGTTTAGCAATCCTTTAATCACCCCCCCCCCTCAATATTCATCCAACACATGATTATTTTATCAGTTCTTTAATCACCCCCCCCCCCCCCCCTCCCCTCACAGGAGCGTCGATCCGTTTTTGCAATTGGGGGGTGGGGGCGAAATTTGAAAACAATTTCCAGAGTGACCACTGAGAGAGCTAAAAGCCCCACATTGGCAATTTGGCATGCCCGGAAGTTTTATTATGCGCTCATTGAAAGTGTCTTGATGGCTCGAATAATGGGGGTCCAGGGGGCGGAGCCCCCGGAAGCTTTTAGATTTCAGACAGATTTCAGACAGATTGCAACTCCTATAATGGGTGTTAAAATCGTATAAAATAGTGAACGTACTCGTAACGTATTTTTAAAGGGCATATAGCGAGGAAAAGATTGAGCCTTGCATGAGATGGATCCACGTGATCCTGTATACTTTATAGAGCCATCGATATAGTCTAGGGCATTGGGCTCCCATGAAACTAAGCAAGGGCGTCAACAACTTCTCAAAAGTGGAGGAGAGACATTGCGAGGAAGCGAAGCGACCGAGCGGGGGAGGGTGTGTCCCCCTCCCACAGTAGGGAGCTTTTGTATTTTGGGGCGTGAAATTGTGCGATTTGGTGCACACCTGAGACAGAAATTTCACGTAATATGAAGTATATAAGTATGGAACCAAACATACATAATGACAAAGGGAGGGGAACAATCTCCCCACTTTCAAATGTGGGGGGACATGATATTCCAATTTGATTTGCGTTCAGCGCATATGGACCGAATTGACTGAAAGATATATTTCAGATTATTTTATTTTCTGTGACGGTGTGCTATCTATAGATGAGGGTTTAATAAACTTTGTTTGAGGTGCAGTGTGCGTTTGAGAAATTACACTGCCCAACACATTTCGAAAGGCCAGTTCCCGCAACCAAAATGAAACTTGCAATATGAGAAACTGTATGCGCGCAAAGCGCACGGCAAAAAAGAGATTTACAGTCCTTTTCAAACTAAAAAAACAGCTAATCCTTTAATCACCCCCCGCACACATTCACACCTACATCAACACATGTTTAGCAATCCTTTAATCACCCCCCCCCCCCCTCAACATTCATCCAACACATGATTATTTTAGCAGTCCTTTAATCACCCACCCCCCCCCCCTCCCCTCACAGGGGCGTCGATCCATTTTTGCAATTGGGGGGTGGGGGCGAAATTTGAAAACAATTTCCAGAGTGACCACTGAGAGAGCTAAAAGCCCCACATTGGCAATTTGGCATACCCGGAAGTTTTATTATGCGCTCATTGAAAGTGTCTTGATGGCTCGAAGACCCGACTTTGGGGGGCACCCACATTTGGGGACAATAATGGGGGTCCAGGGGCAGAGCCCCCGGAAGCTTTTAGATTTCAGACAGATTGCAACTCCTATCATGGGTGTTAAAATTGTATAAAATAGTGAACATACTCGTAACGTATTTTTAAAGGGCATATAGCGAGGAAAAGATTTAGCCTTGCATGAGATGGATCCACGTGATCCTGTATACTATATAGAGCCATCGATATAGTCTAGGGCATTGGGCTCCCATGAAACTAAGCAAGGGCATCAACAACTTCTCAAAAGTGGAGGAGAGACATTGCGAGGAAACAGAAATTTCACGTAATATGAAGTATATAAGTATGGAACCAAACATACATAATGACAAAGGGAGGGGAACAATCTCCCCACTTTCAAATGTGGGGGGGACATGATATTCCATTTTGATTTGCGTTCAGCGCATATGGACCGACTTGACTGAAAGATATATTTCAGATTATTTTATTTTCTGTGTGCTATCTATAGATGAGGGTTTAATAAACTTTGTTTGAGGTGCAGTGTGCGTTTGAGAAATTACACTGCCCAACACATTTCGAAAGTCCAGTTCCCGCAACCAAAATGAAACTTGCAATATGAGAAACTGTATGCGCGCAAAGCGCACGGCAAAAAAGAGATTTACAGTCCTTTTCAAACTAAAAAAACGGCTATTTTGAAGATTAACTATTGATAAATGTGTCTTTCCCCTCTTTGGCATTATATCACTCAATTTTTGTCTTCATTTTCGGAATTATTTGGGGGTGAAATGATATCTTCGCCCCCCGATATTTTCATTGGGGGGCGACCGCCCCCCCCCCCCCCCAGGATCGACGCCCCTGCCACCTCACACACACACACACTCCCACATCAACAGAAATCCAACACATATCACCCCCACCACGTGATCCTGTATACTATAGAGCCATCGATATAGGGCATTGGGCTCCCATGAAACTAAGCAAGGGCGTCAACTTCTCAAAAGTGGAGGAGAGACATTGCGAGGAAGCGAAGCGACCGAGCGGGGGAGGGTGTGTCCCCCTCCCACAGTAGGGAGCTCTTGTATTTTGGGGCGTGAAATTGTGCGATTTGGTGCACACCTGAGACAGAAATTTCACGTAATATGAAGTATATAAGTATGGAACCAAACATACATAAATGACAAAGGGAGGGGAACAATCTCCTCCACTTTCAAATGTGGGGGGACAACATGATATTCCAATTTGATTTGCGTTCAGCGCATATGGACCGAATTGACTGAAAGATATATTTCAGATTATTTTATTTTCTGTGAAGGTGTGCTATCTAATGTATAGATGAGGGTTTAAAGGGGTAGTATAGTTTTGGTAAGGCTGAACCAAACCCGAACAGTAACATTATAAACTAGAATTGTAATACTTGTTTAGAACAAGTATAGGTGGGCTGGTCGAACTAAAATTAAAGACATAATCAAGGGCTCATTTGAGATAGCTTATTGTCTCAGCTACAACATACTCGAAGTTCAGCGTAAACGAAGCTAAAACGAAGAAGATATTGGTCGCGAAAGACGGGAATGTAGAATCCAGTTTTGAAAAAAAGTCATGTCCCATAGAGAATACACGCAAAATGTGAAAAAATGACATACCTCCTTAAATCGCAAAAATACGCCATGATGCCTTTGTCAAAATGAAAAATCGTGATCATCACATTTGTAGAGAATTGTCTCAGCTAGAACATATCAAAATTTGGAAGAAAATCGATCAACATTTACAGAGATACAATCAATTTTCCAAAAATATGCTGACGTCATAATATGCAAATTGAAATTTTGAGTTCGGAGGCCATTATGATGACGCCATGAGTTAATTGAGGGTCAAATGAGACATGAAATCATATCTCCGACTCATAATCTATCCAAATATGAAAAAAAACTTGGGAGTTCCCATCCATTCTGAAGAGTTACAATGATTTTTGTATAGGCATGTTTCTGCCCATATATGCTATGTATTACAAGAGCTCGCGCGCACGGACATGTTTCTTGAACGGAAGCTCATTGCGTTTTTACTAGTCAGAAAAAGGTGAACAAGGTATCAAAATGCTTGGAAAGATGGGCTAAATATGATAACAGAGAAAATTCGGCGATTCTATGTTGCAAAATGCCAGTACGCGCGAAAACGCGCGCGCATGCGCGTGTGCGCGTTTTTTCGTAAAATGCTTAAAATGGCCTAAAACGTATCCAAAATGAATTTGCGACGATTTTGAACATTTTAAAATTTTGCGCGCGCGCTGACGCGCGCACGTACGCATGCGCGCGCGTTTTTTGACCTGAATTTGACCGGACGGATATTGACCTTGATCATGATAAATATGAATGAGAAACAACTTTTCGTTATGAAGATATGATCATGAGAAGATATTCAGAAAATTTTACAAAATGGCGCCTAGATGACGTCATCAGTCAAGGTCAGGGTTCAAAACCTTATTTTGCTTTGTCCATATGCCTATATATATGTGTGCCAAATTTCAAGGCACTTGATTGAGCCATTTTCAAGTTATCTTGCTAACAAAAAAGTGATTGGAAATAAGAAAAATAAAGAATAAATAAATAAAGGCAATTCTAACGAAATTATGAGGTGGTCTGTATGATGTACAGCCCACCTAACTAATAGTTATTACTCCACCATGCTCAAAAGGTATACAAAATTACAAACGACTAAGTAAAACGCCCGTCATTATTCAAAAAGAGCCATTAAAACACAAGAGGGCGCTCTCTAATAAGGCATTGGTTTCAACCATTTTTTATACAAAATTATGCATGTGATGTTTTATTGAAATAATGATTAGGTAGATAGATCATCAACAACTATTTAAAAAACACTTTTGAACATTTTTGGAAAAGTGTAAGCATTTTTTACATTTAAAAAAAAAATCATCTAATTATTTGGGCCCCAAATAATTATAAGATCGGATAGCTTTGATATTTCAGCCGTTTCTGGACCGATTTTGACCAAATAAAGTTTATTCTGCCATTAAAATTACATGTTCTCTCAAATTCGACACTCAGTTTTTCATTACCTCGCAAACAAATTGTGATGTGCAGCGCCCTCTCTACCAAAACTACCCCTTTAAACTTTGTTTGAGGTGCAGTGTGCGTTTGAGAAATTACACTGCCCAACACATTTCGAAAGGCCAGTTCCCGCAACCAAAATGAAACTTGCAATATGAGAAACTGTATGCGCGCAAAGCGCACGGCAAAAAAAGAGATTTACAGTCCTTTTCAAACAAAAAAAACGGCTATTTTGAAGATTAATTATTGATAAATGTGTCTTTCCCCTCTTTGGCATTATATCACTCGATTTTTTTCTTCATTTTCGGAATTATTTGGGGGGCGAAATGATATGTTCGCCCCCCGATATTTTCATTGGGGGGCGACTGCCCCCCCCCCAGGATCGACGCCCCTGCCACCTCACACACACACACACACACTCCCACATCAACAGAAATCCAACACATATCACCCCCACCAACATTAGCACTCCTTTAATCCCCCCCCCCCCCCCCCCCCCACCAACAGACATCAAACACATACAGACATAACGCACATATTAAAGGGAAACAAAATACTGGTAAGTGCATAATTCCCATTTCCTCTTTGGCATCACTAATAATGGAGTGTACCATCAAGTGGTACCAATTGGAAAACATGGCAGCCTCCGGTTTTCAGTCATAACGGATGAGAGTGGTTCAAAACCCATTATTAGAGGTACCAAAGAAGAAATATAGGACTATTAGGGAAAGGAATGATGCAATTATCAGCAACAGTAAGCAAACATGCCAGTGGATCCCCTTTTTAGCTGTATCAACAGTCATCCAAAACATTTAGCACTCCTTTATTCACCTGAACCTGAACACATTTATTATAGTTATCTTGCATTCTTGCATCTCAAGAAGAAAGGCAACGAACAATCCAAACACATTCACACAATTATAGCAAGGGAGATAAGTGGACACAAGGTTTTTTTTTATGCTTAATTTTGTTTTAATTTTTAAGTTTGGGTGTTGACTTGTAAAGTACAGTTTATGTACTACAGTTCTTATTGATCGTCTTCTTCTTCAATTATATTTAAATCACTATTTGACTTGAACACATAATCAAATCAAGACTTAAATTAAATAACTTATTCTAAGGGAATGCAAATAACACCTGTACATGGCGACACCATGACACGCATCATAAAATGGATTTCTTTTGAGAATGTTTCAACATGAAACTAGGATTGTCCTGCAGAACATACAATGAAATGTTAGTTGACAACATTGCTTGCAAGGTGAGGCAATTGGGTGTTGCATAAGGACATGAGGACATTCTGTATACACAACATGTTCTAATACATTGTGTTGATTATGTAACAAAGATTTGGTTAACATAGCTGGCTAATATTACCCCCTTGGGGCCATCTGAATATGTAAGGACTTGACATACCCATGTTAAGTAGAGAATGGGTTAATAAACGAACCCCCAGAAGTCCATGCTTACACACCAATAGACCATTTTAGGATTCAACATCTACAGCAAGACACATGAAAACATGTTTAATACTTCCACAGAAAGGAGACACTAAATTTGGTGTTAGCCGACATATCAATGACAATACAAATTGCACTATGTAGAATTCCGTATAACTACATCCATAGCTTGTAGCAAACAAATACAGAAGATAATTGGTACAGAAAAGGTAGAAAGTATCTCTGAACTTAACAGGACATGTGTTAAAGAAATGGGCTCCGTTACAAATATTAAATCAGGGATACATTTCGTCCAACAAAATGAACACCTGAAATCAGAAATGTGTAATTAACCGTACTATGAATTTGGCAAAAACTGACAGATGGATTTTTTCTTTTTCCGTTTTTTTTTTCTTCAAAACAAGATGTTGGTCAAGTTTAGGTTTCTCTTGGTTTCACTTCATTCATTCCTTTGTTTCGCTTGGTTCCTGTTGCATTTAATCGACCTCCTCAATGGTTGGGCCACCACCGGAGGATCCGTCGTCTCCACCGGGCGGAGCACCACCGGGGAAGCCAGGCATGCCTCCTGGCATACCACCGGGCATACCGCCAGGCATACCACCTCCTGGAGCACCGCCAGCACCCTGGTACAGCTTGGTGATGATGGGTGTGCATATGGCTTCCACCTCCTTCTGTTGGTACTCGAACTCGTCCTTCTCCGCAGTCTGTTAACATGAAAATATGAAAGAGTATAAGTTAGGTCAAGGACTACATTATCAGGTCAAACAAAAACACACAAGTTGCAAATTTTATAGCAAGTTTAGTTTAAACCAGTTCGCTTAATACAAAATAATGACATAAAGAATATTTGGTTGGTTAGTTAACTCTAATGAAAGGTTTCTATAAAGGCAACAAAATGTGCTAAACATTGGTATAGATATATGAATTATGGCATTTGGTTCTGGAAAGTAACTTCTTTTTTTAACTCAAAGGGCATTTAATTTTACTTGGTTCATTTCTTACCTGGTTGTGATCGAGCCAGTCCAGGACCTCCTTGCACTTGTCCAGGATCTTGGTCTTGTCCTCCTCGCTGATCTTCTCCTTGACCTTCTCGTCTTCGATGGTGCTCTTCATGTTGAAGGCGTAGCTCTCCAGAGCGTTCTTGGCTGCGATGCGGCCCCTTTGCTTCTCATCATCTTCCTTGTACTTCTCTGCATCCGAGACCATGCGCTCAATCTCCTCCTTGGTAAGGCGACCTATTTCAAATAAGAATTGTAATGATTAGTATTTAGATTCACACAAAACGAGTATTGTTGAACCGACCGAGGTCTGCAGGATTCGTCGCCGATGCTCATTTCTTCTTGTCAATTATCAATCATTAATGCCTACACAAATAGATAGGTTCTTATAAGAGCATGGGTTCTTATAAGAGCATGAAGTTTTTTAGTACTATTACTAGTTCCTAGGTTCGTAACATTTGCAGGACACTAGTAATCTAGCAAACTATTTGACGATTTCAGATACAGTTTGAAATCATCTCTACTATGACAATGGATAAGCCCATCTTGCAATGACAAATTTGCTAGAATAAGAGCCATTTGATTTCAGTGATTTATGATCCGATGACCGTACCTTTGTCATTGGTGATAGTGATCTTGTTCTCCTTTCCAGTGCTCTTGTCGACAGCGGTGACATTGAGGATACCGTTGGCATCGATGTCGAAGGAGACCTCGATCTGAGGAACTCCTCTTGGTGCTGGAGGGATGCCAGTCAGCTCAAACTTCCCAAGAAGGTTCTGTATCAAAAAGGGGAAATGGAATAGCGAATATGTAAACATGGCAGAAAGCAGTTGTATGACGTGCTCTTGTGAAAACCACAACAGCACCAGCTTAAAGGGACTTAGTAACATTGTCCAAATCCTCAAAATAAAATTGTAATTCTAGCGGTTCCTTTATACCTTGTTGTATTCGTATTAACAATAAAATCATGGGACAGCTTTCGGTTTTTCAAATTTCCCTTTCATTACAAAGATATGTATGATTGAAGTATTTAGATAAGAAAATCTCCGGGCGAGATTTTCATCCCTGTACAAAGTGAATGCAGTGAGTGGGTGAATATCACCCAATATCACTTTGCATTTTCGCTCATTACTTGGCCATACATTGTCTATTTGACCTGAAATTTTCACACAATACCCCGAGGACATATGAGATAACAACAGTATACATTGCATCAACCATTCATCAGTTTTTGCACATCTCAACAAAGTTACTAGATCCCTTTAAGTTGATAATAATGAAATGTGACTTACTTTTAAAATTAACAATCCTAGTAAGATCAAATCCACCCATTTCAATAGGGTCTTGTTGCTCAATGGTTAGAGCAACGATCTGGCAATCCAGGTTTCTGGTTCAATTCCTCGTAAAGCCTTAATACATTTGTTTGCTCATTTATCATTTTAATTTAATATGCTCAGACTTGGCACTTTAAGCACGAGAACTATATCCGTTGTCAAAATTCAAGAGCTGTCAAGTTTGAATTGCGCAAAACACTAGCACTCTGTAATGTCTGAAAATAACTTTTATATATATATGAAAGTTGAAGACCTACGTTGTCCTTGGTCATGCCACGTTCTCCCTCGAAGACCTGGATGAGCACACCAGGCTGGTTGTCGGCGTAGGTGGTGAAGACCTCTGCCTTCTTGGTGGGGATGGTGGTGTTCCTCTTGATGAGGGCAGTCATCACACCTCCAGCAGTCTCGATACCCATGGACAGGGGAGCAACATCCAGCAGCAGCAGGTCAGAGACGGCTTGATGCTTGTCTCCAGTCAAGATGGCAGCCTGGACAGCTGTTGGTATGGAAAAACAAAAAACATAATTAGACTACTAACCAATACACATGAACGGAAAGACAAGTTTCAGCATTACTCTAGAAGAAAATACCAAATCATATTTAAGGGGAAACTATAGAAGTCAACGTGTCCTTCACTTATTTTGTCTTAACATGTCAAGAAAAGGTTTCTTTCCTTGAAAGATTTAGGTTAATTTTAAGATTTTGTTTTCCTTCAATTATTTGAAAGTTATTGTTTTTCTTCCGTACCTGCTCCATAGGCCACAGCCTCATCGGGGTTGATGCTCTTGTTCAGCTCCTTGCCACCAAAGCTGTCAGTCAGGAGCTTCTGGATCTTGGGGATCCTGGTGGAACCTCCAACCAGCACAATCTCATCGATGTCCTTCTTGGTGAACTTGCAGTCCCTCAGGGCATTCTCGACGGGCTCGAGAGTTCCACGGAAGAGATCAGAGTTCATCTCCTCGAAGCGGGCACGGGTGATGGAAGTGTAGTAGTCGATTCCCTCAAAGAGAGAGTCAATTTCAATGCTAGAAGAAAAAAATTGAGCAAGTTATTAAATTAACTTTAATCAAAATTAATGAGTTTCTAAGGTTTCTTACATCTCTAAGTACAAGTTGCAACTGTAGCGCGCTTCTCTCTTCAGAAGCGAAAATTTGATTTAATTTCTGTGTTCCATTGCAAGTATTTACCTAGATGTGCACCACGTCAGAAGGTTGCAATACAATATTATCAATTTACCTTGCTTGTGAGCTTGAGGACAGGGTTCTCTTGGCACGTTCACATGCTGTTCTCAGTCGCCTGACTGCCCTCTTGTTGGGGTTGATGTCCTTCTTGTGCTTCCTCTTGAACTCCTTGATGAAGAAGTCGACCATGCGGTTGTCAAAGTCTTCACCTCCCAAGTGAGTGTTACCCGAGGTAGCTTTCACTTCAAAGATTCCCTCCTCGATGGTGAGTACAGACACATCAAAGGTTCCACCGCCCAAGTCAAAGATGAGGACGTTGCGTTCGGGACCAACCTAAGCAATGGAGAGAAGCTCCGGTCAATTTCAACTGCCTCATCAAATATACAGCAATAATTGAATAATAGAATAATAAGACTAATGAAGTACCAGGAAATATAAAAGCTAGAACAAAGAAAAAACAATATTAGACATCTAAAGTTTATTCAAGCTCACCGTCATTATGTTTAATTGCTGTAAAAATGCAATTGGAAAAAAGCTAAATGTAAACATTCCCTAACTGCTAACAAGTTCAAAGGATGAAGTTTAATAAATTGCTAAATATGGCATGATATAAATGTAGGCACATTGATCACAACCAGAGCGGACAATTCACACTACGGCAATTTTCCATGTGCCAGTGAACAGACTACAAAGACAAACATTTAAATGTACGTTAACTACCAAACATTAACTCTCAAGTCCGAGAGGTCTAAAAAGTAAAACTACAAGGGTATGATCTTCAGAGGTCTTCAACACCAAATGTCACCCAATGTGATATGATAACTTACCTTCTTGTCAAGACCATAGGCAATGGCAGCTGCAGTGGGTTCGTTGATGATACGTAGAACGTTGAGACCGGCAATAACACCAGCATCTTTTGTAGCCTGACGCTGTGCATCGTTGAAGTAGGCTGGCACTGTCACAACAGCATCAGTTACTTTCTGTTGCATCAAAGAGATAGAAAAACATCAAGATTACAAATGGTCAGCAAATTTACAAAATAATTTGCACTATTCTGCGCTTATAACAACAACAAAATGTTATTTCTTTGATTTGATTTTTATTAAGATGGACAAAAAACAAAAACAAATTGAGAACAGTTTGTAAAAAGAAATCAATTGTTCTGCACAAAAGAATTTTATTTTCAGATTCTGCCTCCTAACCTTTACTTATACTATTTCAACATAAATATAATCAATGAATAGTTTGGCAAGCACACATTCTTTCTAGATAACTTTCCAAATGCTGCCATTAACCCGTTCAAAAGACGGATCAATTGTGCTATAACATGTAGCCCCAAGCCTGTATATTTTCGGGACCAGTCCTGAAACGGGTTAAACCCCAATCATTAAACACTGCGAGGGCTAACTTACATCGCCGAGGTAGGCCTCTGCGGTCTCCTTCATCTTGAGCAGGACCATAGAGCTGATCTCTTCGGCCCAGAACTGCTTCTCCTCTGCCTTGAACTCCACCTTGATCTTGGGCTTCTTGCCCTCAGCGACTACCTCAAACGGCCAGTGCTTCATGTCAGACTGAACACCAGCATCGTTGAAGTTGCGCCCAATCAAACGCTTGGCGTCTGCACAAGTCAAAGACGTGAACAAAATTTTATTGATTTACGAATGACTCTTACAAAATTAATAGCACATTACCAAACATTGTTTTATGTTTAAATATTCTAATTTCAGTAACTTATGGGAACTTCAATTCTTAGATTTACACCTTTGAACAAAAAAGCCATCATATTTTGTCCCATTATTGGATTCCAACAGAAATGATTTTAATTTTGACAGCTTTAAAATGCAAATAAAACATGACAGAGACTTGGGGTATCATAATCTTGTAGTGTACTGAACGACTCTACACATTCGCTTTCCTATTTTGGAAAAAAGCGCTTTATAAATTTATAAGATTATAATTATTCATAATTTACAGATGAAAGAAATTATCTATTTAAATGGATTTTAAATGCTTACCGAAAACGGTGTTGGTGGGGTTCATGGCCGTCTGGTTCTTTGCAGCATCTCCAATGAGACGTTCCGAGTCTGTGAAGGCCACATAGCTGGGTGTAGTCCTGTTTCCCTGGTCGTTGGCAATGATTTCTACCTTGCCATGCTGGAACACTCCCACACAGGAGTATGTGGTTCCAAGATCAATTCCGACCGCTGGAGCTTTTGACATGGTTATTTATTGTTTACCTGTATGAACAGAAAGTTGAAATTAAAGAGTCTGACAGTAATAACATCGGCTCCCAAATTTTAAAAAAAGCACAACCCTAAGAGTTTTATTCAAAAGTATGAACTGCAAATTATATATCTCATTTAAAAAAATCTGTAACCAGTTAATAAGTTATTGTAAATTGTTATAATTATGTTTTTTTTTAATAGATAATAGTTAATACTTGTAAGTTGTAAAAAGTTGCTGAAAAGCAAATACTATAAATAGGCTCTTTGAAAAAAGCCATTTCTACTTGAATTTGAAAAAAGATGTCGCAATTACAAGGAATGGACAAGTCAATCTATGCAAATCTGAATTTATGTCCATTTCCAAAGAATTTTCCCATATATTTTTTATACAAATTTTGAAGAAGAAAAAAGTACAACAAATTCTTCTAAAGTTGATTTTGTTCTCTTGCATACATTTATACAAGTTGGTTATTTGAATATTAAATTAGAGTAATTTTTTGTTGTTGCAAAGTAAATTAAGATCAATGATTGAAACCAAAAATATTGAAACAAACATCATGACTCGCACTTGGTCACAATTCCATGGAAGTAATTTTCTTAGTAGGTCTTAGACTTAGTAAAAAAAAAAAAATGTAGCAAGTTTTTGATTTATTTTTTATAAATTAAAATGTAAAGTGTCTGTATAAAAGTTAAAACCAAAAGTGAACTAAAAAGTCTAAGTCTAAGTATTGCAACAAGGAAATACAAAATTATGGAATTATTACATTTTACTGGGAATCCCAACTTCCTGATTGCATCATATCATACACCCACATAATCATGCACTGCCATACCAATTAGTACTTGAGCATGGCACAGCAAATTCCATCAAGCCATGTGGCCTGCAAGCATTGCATTGTGGCTACACACGTCACACATCACATGCACAGTCAAACAAAAAGCCGGCCAATGACGTCACCCGCCCTACGATTATATGACCGCATGCATGCGATTTGTGAATGCACGTGAAACATGCATGCATTATGTGGCGATATCGATGGAAGCTTCTCGAAACCGGTGCAATGAACAATGGACTTGGGAATTTCACATCCCGTTAAAGCACATGCCGCATGGTAACGTTAAAAAAATGATTGCGAAAGACCGATATTGCACAAGATATTCTCAGGATTCAGACCATTTCGTTGCCCCAAACCAATATAAATCATCGAAAGAATCGTTTTTGATGAAAAACTTGTGTAAAAGTTGGAAAATATTTACGAGAAATTCAGGCTAAAAATAGGGAAGTTCCATTCAATTTCAATCACTCGCCTCAATTCATCCAATTTTAAGGGAAGAGATGACACGTTTCTATCTTATTCAAAACAGACTAAGTCACTAATTACAAATAATAGGGCATACTTTACAATACAAGCAACAAAATAAACAGTAATGCACCACATACATGTCTTCAAATAACTTAATAGCAAAAATGAAAATCATTGGAATTTGATTGTTCAAAACGTTTCCGCATTCGGTGTTCATGCTCACAAATCATGACTCGCTCACTCATTTCACTGACTGTTTTCCTTTTTTTAACTTCAGTACCGGTAGGTATGATATCTGGTGAGAAATGTCGATATAAATATGATAAAAATTAAAATACAAAATCAATACAATACCTAATTAGTGTTACAAAGCTGAAAGATCTAAATGTGTGCGCCGCCCGGTAATTTCACGTCTTGTCAGTCGCCCTGAGAAGTGCTGTACTAACGACTCGGGTAAATTTCGGCCTTTTCCGAAATTCGTCGAGAAATCGATTATGCCGCGCGCGCCCGCGCGCGCGTGTTGGCGCTCATCAGAGAAATTCGCTGAATAATGTATGCTCAGAGCTCAGCGCGCGCGTACGCGTACGTAAGCAGGTGGACGATCCGATCCGATCGATAGCTGCGAACGAGATATTTGCATATGGACCGGTACGTCACGTTGAATAAATTAAATGCTGCACACGCCACCAATTCAAGGCGGGAAAGAACCTAATTTCATCTGCTCTGATCGATGGACCAGAGAGGTGGGAAATGGACCATGGCATGGACATGGTATACCAGCATCCACACATCCTAAATCATCATCATAAATGACTAAATTAGTATTTGCTAACCAAGGTTGCACGGGGGTTGCACACATGCAGTTGTAACTTTCCATAGTATAATACCGAAACCGGAACTGATTCCATGCTTCTCAGGGGCGGATCTAGCTTTTTGCTAAGGGGGGGGGGGGGGGGGGGGGTTGACCCAATGACGATGCGGAGCATCGTCCACGATTTTGTTTTGCTATTTTGAACCCCCGTAAGTGATTTTTTTTCCACTTTTTCCACTTGGCAGCCCAAGGGGGGGGGGGGGGGGGTTAAACCCCCCAACCCCCCCCCCCCCCCCCCCCGTAGATCCGCCACTGCTTCTATTATTGGTAATACAAATGTACCAGGGAAATGGAGCTACGTTTCCGATGAGAGATTAGAACAATACATAGTTCTAATTAAGTTTTGTTGATTTTGACAATGTTACTACACCGTGAAAATGTTGGCCCAATTTCAGCGGCGCGCATAGTTCTCATTTACTAAGGATTTTGATTGAACCACATATAATGGCTTGTTATACCATATATCTACTATTCCAATTACTAATTAGATCAATGAGTTTTATTACAAATCATTTGCATAATATTTAGTGGAAGCTATAAAATTATATCAAACCGTAATCATGGTAATTGTATACGTATATGAGCAAGTCGGGGACAATCCGGCCCTCCATTTTCTAAAGTGGGGGAATGGGGGGGGGGGGGGGGGGGGGGTGGGAGGGGCATTTTCATCGAACATCATGGCTTGCATGGAGAAAATTACTACATTAGGGGCCTACTTGATAGGATAATTGATAGACATATAATATTAGCCTTATATGTTAATAAATACGGGATAATATATACAGATAGATAGATAGATATAGGCCTATATATATATAGATAAACAGAAAGATAAATGAATATATTCATATAAACAGATAGTTTAAAACGTTGCTCTGCGTCGGTGTATAGTGGAATAATAATTAATAGGAAAACAAAACGTTATAATTATAGAAGATACCAAACTATGTTTTCTCACGGTGTCTTCTAAACGTTTTATTTTCCGATAGATAGCCCGATATAGATAAATATAAATTATAGAAAGATAGATACTCATAGATATATATATATATATATATAAAAAAGTCAATAAAATAAACTCGAAAACACGCTAGAATTCCTTGGTTAAGTCTTTATTCAATTACTTTCGACCGGTTTCTTTCTCTTCAAAAAAAGTAAATGACTTGTTTTGAAGAGAAAGAAACCGGTCGAAAGTAATTGAATAAAGACTTAACCAAGGAATTCTAGCGTGTTTTCGAGTTTATTTTATTGACTTTTTTATATTTATTTCATCGACGAGGACTTTTTAAGTTAAATTTATTTATATATATATATATATATATAGATAGATAGATAGATAGATAGATAGATAGATAGATAGATAGATAGATAGATAGATAGATAGATAGATAGATAGATAGATAGATAGATAGATAGATAGATAGATAGATAGATAGATAGATAGATAGATAGGATACAGATACAGTGCCGTAACTACGGGCCCGGGGGGGGGGGGGGGGGGGCGGCACTCCTGGGGGCGGCACTCCTGGGGGCGGCAGTGACTGGGTAAATATAGAAGGCTTCGATCGACGGTTGCGGATGGGGGATTCCCAAGTACAAGTAATATCTACAATATAGACGTGGATATTCTCTACCGCTCACCAACCACCCCCCCCCCCCCCCTTATGTGTAAGGGCTGTGTTGCCAGTGTCGTATAGTGTGTGATCGGAATTATTTGGGGGGGGGGGGGGTGGGTGGTACACAAATTATTGGGGGCACTCTTTATGTACTTATTTAATATGTTGTCAACAATGCACCCTTTTTATTGTTTTCCTCAAATTATTGGAGGGGATCACGTGCCCCCCCCCCCCCCCCCCCCCCGTATATAGGTAAGTTTATGCTTCTATGTGCTTGCATAAATATGCCAATGTATTGTTACGTTTGTAAAAAAAAATAAACGATTAAAGGGGTAGTACAGTTTTGGTAAGGCTGAATTTTAGTAACCAAACCTGGACAGTAACATTATAAACTAATAGTTATAACTCCACCATGCTCGAAAGGTATATACAAAATTACAAACGACTAAGTAAAAAGCCCATTATCATTCAAAAAGAGCCATTAAAACACAAGAGGGCGCTCTCTAAAAAGGCATTGGTTTTAACCATTTTTCATAAAAAAATTATGCATGTGATGTTTTATTGAAATCATGATTATATAGAGAGATCATCAACAACTATTTAAAAAACGCTTTTGAACATTTTTGAAAAAGTGTATGCATTTTTTAATTTTTTTGAAAAATTCATCTAATTATTTGGGCCCCAAATAATTATAAGATCAGATATATTTATTGATATTTCAGCTGTTTCTGGACCAATTTTGACCAAATAAAGTTTTATTCTGCCATTAAAATTGCATGTTCTCTCAAATTCGACACTCAGTTTTTCATTACCTCACAAAAAAATTGTGATGTGCAGCGCCCTCTCTACCAAAACTAAACTACCCCTTTAATGATGCAGGGACCCGCATATTATAGGGCTAGCAAAGTAAGATCATTACATGATTTCAAGAAGCAATTAACGGGGCAACCAAATCTGTTTGCAGGTACGCATTGATTAATTCCAAGTTGTGAAAAATCAATTGTTTCCGGGAAAATTCTTCCGACGAAAAGGTATATTGGGGTATATTGGTTTCATTATAGCCATCGGATAACTATGATAAAAAATAATATGACCTTGTTTTTGTTTTATAACACGTTTCCAGTGAAAAGGGGCCTGCTGATAATTTCATAGGCGATTCTGACCAAAAAAAGGGGATCTAGACTAAAGTAACATTGTCACAAGAGTCCACAAAACTTGGCTAGAACCGACTCCAGTGGTTCTCACATACCTCATTGCAATGGTAATCGATTTTCTCTTTCGTTATAAAGATGTTTTTGATTGAAGTGTTCGGCTTCGAAATTATCTAATGGATAAGTATTACTGCATGTGTACACTATGTAATTGTGGTGTGACAGGACAGAGCGCGTGCTTTGAGTTCAAACCCTGCCCACCGCGTTTGTCCTTCAGCAAGACAATTTATCCACATTATTGCTGCTCTCTGCTACCCAGGTAACATGGGGACCGGTAGGAGGTGGAAGCCTTTATGTGAAGAATGTTCTCAATACCCATGAGCCGCTTGGAAAGAATTCTCCACAGGGAGTGGAGATGGTGCACTCATTGCGTGCTGGTTTGCATTGTATGCTGGGGGCATAATACAATTAATAGTAAAGCGGTATAGTTCAGTTTTGGTAAAGAGGGCCCTGCACGAAATAATTTTGTTATGAATCTGATAATGAAAAACTGAGTGTAAATTTGAAAGAGCATACCATATATAAACTTTATTTGATCAAAATCGGTTCAGAAACGGCTAAAATATCACTAAATATATCCGATCGGAATAAATCTGCATGGGCCTCAGATTTATTAGATGATTTTTGTGTAAATTACAAAAATGCTTATACACTATTTCAATTTTAAAAAGAGGTTTTTAAACAGTAATTAATGATCTCTCTATTTAATCATTATTTCAACGAAACATCGCATGCGTAATTTTGTATGAAAAATGGTTGAAACCAATGTTTTTATAGAGAGCGCCCTTTTGTGCTTAATGGGTATTTTTGAGGCCTTTTACTTATTGTAATTTTCTATACTTTTTGAGCATGGTGCAGTTATAACTATTAGTTTGTAATGTTACTGTGCAGGTTCTGGTTACTAAAGCTCAGCCTTACCAAAACTGTATATATATACTACCTCTTTAAAGGTGATATTTATCATATTAGGCGCTATATAAATCAAACAGTGAGTTAATATATTTAGTAAACCACTGCATATTCGCTCATTGCGCGGTCATAATTATGACATTCACTTTATACCATTACCATGCATGGATTTTCACACATCACTCAGTGGACAAATCAGATCACAAAACTACATATTTCATCAATTAACCATTCATCAGTTTTTGCACATGTCAACAGTTATAAGATCCTTGTTCCAAAAATTATTTTGAATTTGTTAGGTGAAGGATGAAGTAAATTGAGGCCGGGTCACTCCGCTAAGCAAAACATGGACAGTCTGTAGCCCATTTTTCTCACGGTATTAAGTTATATGGGTCATCTTATCAAACAGTTAAACATTCATTTTTACTGGTAGACCCACAGAGAGGTGCAATTAAAGAGTGAAGATAGTGTTAAAAAAAAAGGGGGGGGGGTGAATAAAAGATGGTACCTTTAACTTGGAGGCTATACACGCACCTGACAATAAACTTGAATATAGAATGAACTTGAAAAGTGGTGCACACAATGTGGTAAAATGGGAGTCAATGGGGCGTTGACCCGTAACTTGAACATTATACTTGATGAATGCATCTATTTCTTCCCGTAATGAACGGAAAAGGGTACTTAATTTTCATTGTTGATGTACTTTTCAGACATAACGAGCTGCCATAAAGCTTTTTGACGAGGCCTTTCGTCTGAGCTGAATACATGATATAGGAACAATGGTGAAAGCAACTAAAACACGATGAAGCTCCTCTTGTATACTTTGTAAATTCCATCTGATACAGGGTCCCCTTTAAAAACAGGCCTTTGTGGCACTGAATGTGGGGCTACCCTGTGTTTTTAAAGAAGAATGAATGAATAAATAAAATAAATATACCAGCGCTCTACTTTTCTTTCACCAGTCGTTTCCGGCTGACATTCAGTGCCGTATGGTGGTAGGACTAATTGGGGAATTTGTATGTTTTTCTTTATTTTGCATAGGATTCGTCACATATGTTTCTTATTGCTTTTGTCTGTCAAATCATTGGTGGCACATGCCCCCATGTCATTCGTAGCTATGCAAGTTCTGCTGACATATTCAAACGTGAGGCCTTGTCAAAGGCTAGCTATCACTAATATATTTATTTCAATGAAATAAATGTCCATTCAAATTTCACATAATGTGTTTGAAGTACAGTGGAGCCTCGTTATAAAGAGCTTCGATATAACAAATCCGTCTTATAACAAGGTAAATTTTGCTGGTCCCAGCTCATTACATTCCTTTTGTTTGTTTTTTTACCCTGATATAAAAAGATACCTGAGTGGAGGTGTTGTGGCACGATCGGATAGGCGCTAGACTGCCAAGCACGGGAGCCGGGTTCGAACCCAGATCGATGCCGCCAATACAGCACTGGTGTCCTTCAGCAAGGCACTTAACCACATTGCTGCTCCCCGCCCAGGTGCAATATGGGTACTTGGCATGCATGAGGGTGTCAAAAGCATGAGTGCACTATAAAGTAGCACCTGCTGGAATGCTCCCCAGGGAGTGGAGAAAGTGCACATTATAGTGCGGAAGTGTATCAAATGGCAGAGTTGTACATAGTAATATTAGATGCAGGTCCCTCTGGGAGAACAGAGCAAAAAGAGCACTGAAGAGGCTAACCTGGATAAAGAAGACTACAAAAAAAAAAAAAAAACCCTGATACAAGTTAATTGTCATGGTCCCCAGGGACGTTCCACTGTAAACAAAGTATCATTCACCATTCACCATTCTCTTGCGTCTTCACCAATCAACTACTACAATGAAGGTCTCATGACTCGATCAGATTTAGTACAGTATTTGTATATTTCTAAAATATTGTACAATAATTACAATCAAATTTACTTATTTACTATAAACCACTACAAATGCATTGATTACTTTTTAATTGGTATTACACGGGAATATAGAAAATAGACATAGATGTGTAGAAAACATAAGATTGCACAGGAATTATAAGACACCATGTACGGCAATGGTTACGAACTGAAAGAAATGTGAGACATTAATGGAAATGCAACATGCATGTTATGTAATATACATGCACAAAATATTGATATATAGATAATCAATATTTAGATTGATCACTAAATTACAAAATTGAACCAAATTAATTCAAACATCAGTTTGTAGCCCGAGTGCATGTGACTAATTGGACAGGAATGTTGAAACAAATGCTCTCATTTTGAGCTTGTTTTTCTGATAGTATTCTTATTAATTATGTTTTAATTAGGCTCTTAAAACTACCAAGGAGAGCGCAACATTTGTTACTTTTGCTTTACATGGTGGTGTTAAGAAAAACCCATAAACATGACTAAGTTTTTGTGAGTTCTTGGTCTCGATTTTGATTACTTATTGGACATAAAAGAAACAACAGTTCTATACAAAAATAACACTGCATATTTGTTGATTTTCTAGAATGAGAGAAGATATTATATATGGTAATGTAAAAATTAACACATGTAATGTTTTCATGATTATTAGAAATATTTATTCTCATGATTATAGACACAATATTGATAGGAATTATGAGACATACCTGTATAGTAAATTACAATAAACAGTACTGTTAATAAATCTCTAATAAATACTCATATATTCTATACTGGCCTACAGTCAATTACAGAACATAAGTAAACATTTTTTTGAAATTCACTAAAGAATGACATAACATATATGAAGAACACTCTGAAGAACATATGAAGAACATTCTTTTTTTTTTTTACCCATGTACTAGGTATTCCTCAAGTAAAAAAAAAAAACCTTCTAACATAGAAATGGTATACAATTATTTGAGATATAATATTTACATTATAAAATAATACACAGTTGATTGTTGATTCACCACTGCAATGCAGCTCTCTTGAAAGACAGTAGTAACACAAATACTTTAAATCATAATGTTTGGGACTGGCTCTCCGGGTCTATAACAAGCCTCCACACTAACTTTTTTTCTGTATTAGCCCGTTTGTGCAAGTAAAATCATACATTTTGACATTTTAATTGCCCCAATATAAACTTAACTTGTCCTCTTAACTTCTAGGTCATATGAAATTACATTATTCTCTTGTAGTTGAACAATTAATTATTTGCCCGATCGCACAAGAAAATCGCTAGATAATTTATTAAATTTGACTAACCTGTCACCTATTTTTACTTGCCCCGGGCAAGTGCTAGTGTCTATAATTTCACCAACAAAAATTAGTTTCTATCATATATTCCATTCAGGCACATACTACTTATTGACAACTACTATCATGTCATTTTGTTCATCTAGCTTGGAATGATCAAATTCACTTTACAGATAAATCTTTTGTTTTACAAAGATGTTGTTATCCAGACAAAATCCAAACTAAAATAAGAAACCATCTTCCATACGAACATATTTAAGCACTCTATAATTCATAATTAATATTTGTGTTTCAACTACACACGCCTTTTAACTTTGGAGTGTCTATTTACATTATTTCAGAACGAAAACTAATAATATGATTTGATTTGTTGTATTATATAGCTTACAATCAAAGAAATAACACCTCATTCAAATCCGCATACTCGTAATGTAGATTAGTGGAAAGTTATTCAATAATATATTTTTATATTTCAAACATGAGTGTAAATCTGTTTGATATTTGTATTGTTTCTTAGGCTGCTGCATAGATGCATAGAATAACACTTACACAACTTGAAATATATGAAGTTCAGAAGTTAATACATAACCCGTATATGCTTGCTAGATTTCTGGCATACATTAGATTATCACATGATTAGTAACATTCTAACAACTGACTCTTCTAAATTTATGCAATTATTGGTAACTGGTTTTTTTTATACAGATATACAATTTTAAAATCACAGAGTTATTAGAAATTAGTTTTGGTAATCATATCTGCAGGAATGCATGGATATACTGTAAACGTCGTTATTTTCGCGCGATTAAGATTTCGCGCTGAGCAACAAAAAAACACATTTTCAGCTTTTTAATTTTGCGGCCAAGCAAGTGTTCACACGCATTGCAAATCGCGCATTTATATTCGCGGGTTTTAATATTCGCGGACGCCGACTACAGCGCAAAATCCGCGAAAATTAATGCACCGCAAGCATTACCACGTTTACAGTAATGGGAATATATCCCCAAAAGTAGGTTGTTGTATCAGACACATGATCACCTTAAAATATAATGAAAGCATGGAAACATCACATTTTGTTCATAAAAGCACTTTTATTTTAGACGAAGGTCACACATTCTCTGTGTCATAATATATGCAACTCTCTTACAATCACTCTCACATATACCCTCCATTTGAAAGAACTTAAAACATATGTAGATTGAAATTAGCAGCTTAATGAACATTTCATTTTTATTTGTACAAATGATTTGTTACAAAAAAGGCATATTGTAATGCTTTCAGTCATAGCATTATAAAGCACAAGACAGACATGTCTAGTAAATAATGTGAAAGACAGACTATTTTGGTTATGATTCTAAGTTGGAATGAGGACAAAGTTTGCCCCATTAGAATGTGTTGTTATCATATTCATATAACAATGATATGTCATACATATCATATTCATCAGTTACTTAGTAACCCTTTTCAGTAATACACAACAATATTTAAACAAATTAAAGCAATACATTTCAGCCCAATTTCAAACATTAAAAAAAACAGAGGAGGTACAAATATGTACTTAATAACAAACAAAAATATCCACAGAATTTCGAATTTTCACCTTTACTCTTCCTCTGTTTCATTGTTTAATAATTCAACACACGCATGCATTCAAACAGACACACACAGGTTAACACCACATACTCTTCTCTCTCCCTGTATTTCGTTCACTCTTTCTATCTCTCTATATCATACTGTACTGTGTAACTTTACAAATCTACTTCATCAATCTATGGGGCAAATAGAATGTATAAAAAGATACATATATTATAAACTTAGTAGCTAGATTAGCCTCTAACGTGACATACATGATAGCATATTTATTTTGCTTTGGTCTAGAAAGCTGCGTTGTGTAGTTCTGCGACCTTCCTGAGCATGGCCGTGTGGCTGGCAAACAGAGGGATCTTGGAGCTCACCCGCTGCCATCTTACACTCTGAGCATCATCGCTTGCCTGAAGGAGCAACGCAAGATTACAACAAACTATGATTATACTGAGAATGATGATAATAAATTAATTATATAATGATAATAGTAATAACTGAAAACATATTAAAAAGGATGGTACAGAATTTTAGTAAATAAAAATAACTTGAATGGCCAAAAAACAACGTATAAACGGCTAATTTACAGAGCTGTTTTCAGGAGCCATTAACACAAGAGGGCGCCCTCAAGACACCTTTAGTTTCAACCACTTTTTGAATTAAAAATGTGAATGTGATATTTGCTTAAAATAATTATTCAATAGAGACATCATTAAAAAAAAAAACTGTTTTGGAATATTTTCAAAAATGTAAAGGAATTATAAAAAATTTTATCAAATTATTGAATAAAAGTTTGTCCCCAACATTTATTCCAAGCGAATATATTTATGGATATCAATGTAAGGGAATGGGATGTTAGAGCTGTTCTGAACCAAGCATGTATACATTCTACTCACCTCCAGGGTAAAGGAGCCAAAAGCAGACCCATCTTCATCGTGGAAATTCATGGCTACCGTCTCCATCCAGGCGTTGTCCGTGTTACGGGGGTCATCCACGTACCCCTTGTACACCTGTATGGTGAGAGGGGAAGGGAGAGGGGCGGAGAAGGAGATGAAAGGAAAGAAAAAGAGATACAAATGTAATATACTGCATTTATGGTCAGTGCCAAAGTGGCATCAATTATAATATCATTGCTCTTCTGCAGTCTTTCTAATGTGGTAGTATACACATATTAGGGAATTTTCTATTGCATGTCTGCTATGTGACTGTTTAGTAATGATATCATGGTTCAAACCAGTGTGTACATGCTGTTCGTTCTCTCACACGCAAATTTATCAGGTACAAGATTTCAGACAGCATAACACTAGATCTCATATCCAAGAATATGGTGCTGGATGTATGATCAGGCATGTGAGTGAGGTAAGAAAAAAAAGAGGAAAGTCGCGGCATAATTGCACAAGTGTGCGGGAAGTGCACATTGCGAGCACAAAGTCCATTGCGGCAGGGGTCCTTGACGCTTTTGAGTATTAAATGTTCTCTGGTGCATTCTCGACCTTTTTTTCATGATTCTTCCAAAATTACTAGGAAAGATTTGGTCAGATTTACGTTTAAATGTTGTCTCTTAACATTTAATAAAGTAAAGTAAAGTTTTTTTTACATAAAAAAAAAACCGTGTAATTCCGTGGAAACGCGGAAGTCTCACATGCCTGTATGATCTACAAAGGTGACATGCAGTGCATGGACACCACCTTCAACAATGACGTTACATACCAGTCCACACAGTTGATGTGATTTTTAAAATTCTGTATATAATACTGCATGGCAGAGCTGACAATCTCAACAAAAATATTGGTTGCACATCATCCCTGTCATAAGGGAGACACCTGTCACATATACAGCACCTCAATGTACATTGTCACCGTTAGTATTAACAGGGTATATATCATCTCTGTCAGAAGTGAATAACCTGTCACACTAGCAGCCCTGTATTCATCATCATCATTAGTTTTGTTGGATATATAAATCAACCCCATCTTATTGAAAACACCCGTCACAGATGTAGCAGCATTTATATATTGTACTAGTTGGTACTGTTGGGTACAAACTATCCCAGTAATAAAGGGAAATGCTTGCCATAGATACAGCAGTGTTTTTTACATAGTAATTATTAGTATTGTTGTCTGTAAATCATCCCTGCCATAAGGGACACACCTGTCATAGATACAGCAGCGCTGTATACATAGTAATTGTTAGTATTGTTGTCTGTAAATCATCCCTGCCATAAGGGAAACACCTGTCATAGAAGCAGCAGCGCTGTATACATAGTAATTGTTAGTATGGTTGTCTGTAAATCATCCCTGCCATAAGGGAAACACCTGTCATAGATACAGCAACGCTGTATACATAGTAAGTGTTAGTATTGTTGTCTGTAAATCATCCCTGTTCTAAGGGAAACACCTGTCATAGATACGGCAGCCCCATATAATGTACATTGTTATCATTAGTACTGATACAATTCATCCCAGTAATAAATGGCAACGATTGCCACAGATACAGCAGCCCCATACCAATGCTAGAAACATAACAAATTCTGTTAAATTTGGTTGCCCGAACAGGCCCGTAGAATTTTGGATCAATGAAATTTGGTGGCCCGGAGCTAATTTTTAGTGGCCCCGGGCCAGCGGGCGTATGCTAATTTTAAGCGCTGCCCATACACATCATTATCATTATTATTGTGGGGTAGAAATCAGAACCCTGTTCAAGGGAAACACCCATCACAGTATAGTAGCCTATATACTTTGTAATCGTTAGTATTAAAGGGCAATGCAACTCAAGAATAGAGTTTATCCTACTTGATATATCGTAATATGCCTTTTTATTATATATAACATAACTCCGACTCAGATTTCTGCTTTGGGAGAAATATGTGAAAACTCTATCGGGTTTACCACTATTCATGCGAACACTGGAGGCCGCCATTATTAGGTGTGTGCGGACTTATGGTCAGTGATATGCACTAATGCATTTTAATAGCATCTATTGAAACCATTGTCTGAATACTTGTAGATGCTTTGACGAGTCTGTAAATCAGTGAAAAGCTTTTTGTTCGGTCCGTAGCACACTCGTCATAGTTTGCAAAGCATGTCGGGCAATTACAAGAACATGGCCGCTCCCATCCCCTTTTGCCGCCGTAAGAATTAGTAAAATGTGGGTATGTTCACGTAAGGATTTCATGACATCCAGGAGGCCAAAATTGCCAAGTTATGTATCAAATAAAATGTCTGTTCACCCTCTAAACGATAATAATAGCCGAAAGCCATAGTTTCATTGCCCTTTAATGGGTAGAAATCATCCCTGCCATAAGGGAAACACCTGTCATAGATACAGCAGCGCTGTATACATAGTAATTGTTAGTATTGTTGTCTGTAAATCATCCCTGCCATAAGGGAAACACCTGTCATAGATACAGCAGCGCTGTATACATAGTAATTGTTAGTATGGTTGTCTGTAAATCATCCCTGCCATAAGGGACACACCTGTCATAGATACAGCAGCGCTGTATACATAGTAATTGTTAGTATTGTTGTCTGTAAATCATCCCTGCCATAAGGGAAACACCTGTCATAGATACAGCAGCGCTGTATACATAGTAATTGTTAGTATTGTTGTCTGTAAATCATCCCTGCCATAAGGGAAACACCTGTCATATATACGGCAGCGCTGTATACATAGTAATTGTTAGTATTGTTGTCTGTAAATCATCCCTGCCATAAGGGAAACAACTGTCATAGAAGCAGCAGCGCTGTATACATAGTAATTGTTAGTATGGTTGTCTGTAAATCATCCCTGCCATAAGGGAAACACCTGTCATAGAAGCAGCAGCGCTGTATACATAGTAATTGTTAGTATTGTTGTCTGTAAATCATCCCTGCAATAAGGGAAACACCTGTCATAGATACGGCAGCGCTGTATACATAGTAATTGTTAGTATTGTTGTCTGTAAATCATCCCTGCCATAAGGGAAACACCTGTCATAGAAGCAGCAGCGCTGTATACATAGTAATTGTTAGTATGGTTGTCTGTAAATCATCCCTGCCATAAGGGAAACACCTGTCATAGAAGCAGCAGCGCTGTATACATAGTAATTGTTAGTATGGTTGTCTGTAAATCATCCCTGCCATAAGGGACACACCTGTCATAGATACAGCAGCGCTGTATACATAGTAATTGTTAGTATTGTTGTCTGTAAATCATCCCTGCCATAAGGGAAACACCTGTCATAGATACAGCAGCGCTGTATACATAGTAATTGTAAGTTTGTTGTCCGTAAATCATCCCTTCATAAGGGAAACACCTGTCATAGATACGGCAGCGCTGTAAACATAGTAATTGTTAGTATTATTGGGTAGAAATCATCCCTGCCATAAGGGAAACACCTGTCATAGATACAGCAGCGCTGTATACATAGTAATTGTTAGTATTGTTGTCTGTAAATCATCCCTTCATAAGGGAGACTCCTGTCACATATACAGCAGCCCCATATACATCGTCATCATTACTTTTGTTGGGTATAAACCATCCCAGTAATAAAGGAAACACCTTTATTACATCCCAATAATACAGCTCAACTTGCAGCATTATGTATTGTAAGAAAAACTAGATGGATCTTCGATTGCGCGCAATCGAAAATTATGCCTCCGCTATCACGCGATTTTAATATCAAGCCCAAATTAACATGCACTATTTTGAGTCCTGTGACCTTGACCATATGACCCCAATCTTTGATGGCTCCATAAAAAACATTCAGGTATCAAGTTTAATTGAAATCTGGCATTTAGTTCTTGAGATTTTGGCATTACAAGCTTTTTTGCAAGTATAATGAGTCCAGTGACCTTGACCTCCATCTCATGACCCCAACATTTTATGGCTACGTTGACTCTTTATGATACATTCAGGTACCGAGTTTGATTGAAATCTGACATTCAGTTTTTGAAATTTTGCCATTACAAGCCATTTTCGCATACATATTGAGTCCTGTGACCTTGACCTTTGACCTCATGACCCCCAAATCTAATCAGATCAGTAGCACCCCGATATGTACACTCATACCAAGTTTGAAATAGATCCGTCAACCCGTTCTTGAGATATCGCAAGAACGAGGCATTTTTGCTCATACATTGACTCCTGTGACCTTGACCTTTGATCTCATGAACCCCAAAATCTAATCAGATCATTGCCACCCCAATATCTACACTAATACTAAGTTTGAATTTGATCTGTCAACCTGTTCTTGAGATATCGCGAGAATGAGGCATTTTTGCATATATATTGAGTCCTGTGACCTTGACCTTTGACCTCATGACCCCTAAAATCTAATCAGATCATTGTCACCCCAATATGTAGACTCATACCAAGTTTGAAATTGATCTGTCAACTGGTTCTTGAGATATCGCGAGAACGAAAACGGGACGGACGGACGTACGTACGTACGGACGGACGGACGGACAACCCAAAAACATAATGCCTCCGGCCACTTCGTTGGCGGAGGCATAAAAATCATCCCAATGATCCCTGACATAAATGTACCACCAGCCAAATGGTTAAATTTAATTATATCCCAAGTATTTTTTGGCATGTAACTATATCATGGCTCTTTAAAGCATTAAAGAATGAGATGTTGACTAACCTCCACACCCTGTAGAAATAGCCTGTCGACATGCTCTCTGATGCCTTCTCTCTCCTCCTCCGTCTTGTTGAGAGCACCCAAAGCTTCCTCTCCAAACTCCTTTTTCAGAGTAGCACTCACCACGTCTCCAGGCTCAACCATGCCCTAGAAAAATACAGGGAATTCAACAAAAATGAAAACATAATTCAACATTAAGACTTTTTATTACGTTTTTATATTTTGTATTGATATAATTAGGTTTAGGGTGAAGAGAAAAATAAATTGTGAGTTAACCCTATAGTTGAATTAAAATAGACCACAATTTTGCAAGATATCTTTATCATTTTTGGCATCATTGGCTATTCTCTTTGTTACATGCACATGGGGCTATACCCACAGACAAAATATATGTCAACACTTTGACTTGATGGTGCATGATTGAACTGACCAAGGATAACTTCATGAACAATAGAATATTATACAAATAAAGACATAAACCAACACAAAAAGAATCATATAATGACCTCAAACCAACCAAAAAACAAACAAACTCACCAAGCATCCAATCAACCAAACAAGCAAGCAACCGAACGACCGACTAAAATCAAATAACCAACCGACCGACCGACCAACCAATCAACCAATAAACAGTATAAAAGCCAGAGTTGAACTCCGAACTTACCCCTGGTATTGCCCACTGCTGATTGTCCACTCTCTGAATGGAGATGAATTCCAGCACTTTCTTACCGCCATCCGTCAGGATTTCTTCACACTGAGGTTTCTTCTTCCACCTGTAATGCCATAAGACAATGTACATACAGCATTCATTTACACATGTATACATTTCAAATTGTATATATGGTGCCACAATCGGACCCAAGATAAGAATATGGCACTCGTAAAACAAGGAGGCAAAAGTATCAGAATGACAAGATTGGGGGGGGGGGGCAATGTTGCCTTCTGCTTCCAATGTTTATGATTAACCCCTAACCCCTGAAAGATTTGGGACCCACTAAATTTGATTTTGTATAGATCCCTTATTATAGATTTGGACCCCACCATGTACAGTTGCTCTCCTACTTTCATATATATTACAAATAGATGCAACACACTAAAGGGATAGTTGAGTTATGGTAAGGAGAGTACAGTTTTAGTGAAACTGAATTTTAGTAACCAAAACCTGCATCATTACATGACAAACTAATAGTTATAACTAGAAAGGAACACAAAATTACAAATGACGTAGTAAAGATCATGTTATCATTCAAAAAGAGCCGTTAAAACGTAAGAGGGCGCTCTCTAAACACTCATCGGTTTCAACCATTTTGAATAAAATATTGTGCATGTGATGCTTTGTTGAAATAGTGATTAGATAGAGAAATAACCAACAACTATTTAAATACCTATTTTGTAACTTTTTGAAAAGAGGAAGCATTTTTTTTGAATTTTTAACGGCTGGTTCAAAATTCTAATAAACCCGGGCCCCGGGTTTATTACAAATTGTTATATTTATGGATATTTCAGCCGTTTCTGAACCGATTTTGATCAAACAAAGATGATTTTATTGTTTAAATATTATGCTCTTTCAAATTTTACACTCAGTTTTTCATTACCTCACAAACCAATTAAGTAGTCTAGCGCCCTCTCTACCAAAACTCAACTTTCCCTTTAAGCTGATAACTGCTCAAGTGTTATTTCAAATGATTTTAACGTTAGTCAACATTCTTGAAAATCTCCAAGATTATCCATTATTTGACAGCAGTTTTAATTCATCATGTTTATTAAAGTAGACAATTTTTTGGTTGAAAAGGAGAAGATTGCGAAGTGACTTTGGAGATGACCATGTTTAAAGTGTAGGAGCATGGTAGAAACCATCTATAACATTACAAATAATCATTATCAACACATTAGGCATCACACAGAGGAAGCTCCAGTGTAAAAGGTGGTATTCACAAATCAATCAAGCCACATATGAACTTAAAGGGTACCACCGCCCCCAAATAATACTTTTATTAAAGAAAGGTAACATCTTTAGTATTCCATTCCATCAACAAGCCCACAAAAATATGTTTCCAGAAAAAAATAGTAGTGGTTCCGTAAGTGGTGGAAATTAATTGCTTTGTTTATGAATTGCACAACCCTTTGCAAAATGTTGGGTATCTATTTGATATCACAAAACGGTACCAAAACATTTAATAATGTGTTGTTCTTTGCCTGGTGGTCCCCTTTAACACCCTTATCACTTCCACTCGGATATACGCCTATGTTGATCACAATACAGGATAATCACTGAGTCGCTCTTACCTCGTTACTATGGGATCAGCTGCATGGTTAGGGCCAAACCTTCCGAGCAGACCTCTACCGATTATTCCAGTACGCCCTTTAGGATTTCTGCGAGGGAGCAGATAAAAAAAGTAATATGGATAAATTATAATACATAGGAGTAGCAATGTTAAGAAGGAGCATTCATATAGCAGTTAATGTAAAAGTTGATAAGTGTTGTAGAAACTAAGGTTTCTTTGACCTGGTTGAGCTGCATGTGGCAACTCTTGTAGCATGTTTCACTAACACTAACTAACTAGATTTTTAGTGATTATCGTCACCTTGCATCAACGCTAAACAAATATTTTTTGTTTAGCGAAACACCTCTCTGGTATCTCATCGGTATCTTTTTGAATTATCACCTTTCATCTCTTCTACCCCCAACTTTCCAGACCCAACCCCTCTGGCTATTTGCATATGTGACCCCACAATGGTTCTTTGTCTGTTATTAGCTGAAATAGTCAAATTTTGTTTAAAATATGAAGTTCAGGATTTTGATATTTCCTAAATGAGGGTATCTTAATCTACCTTCTGTGAAGTTTTGAGCATCAGATATGTGTAACTATGGTTTTTCTTCGAATGAAAATGATCACTTGCTTAAATGGACGTTGATCTTTAAAGCGGCCCGTTATCGCTGTAACTATAAAACTGTTTCAGCCATCTTCCAAATGTTTGTCACTCATTTTGAGACGGTTTTCTAAGTCCAAATTTGACAAATTATATACCATTTTAAAGGTAATGACTTCTACTGTATTGTCATGTGAAAATCAACAAAATTATTTTTCCCATCTTATTGGTCGTTTTGTGCTGCAAGGTCACATATAATTATTAAGATGATGACTTACAGGGGAAGTCCATCCTTGACCTGATATGCATGTGGCATGTGACTCGTCCGGTTGACCTTATGCTCAGTATCCTGCTGATTGTACGGCAGCATGGGGCGTTTGCCCTTGGCTATGTCCATCAGATCTACATCCGCCCAGTACGGCATGGCAAGAACACTCGTGTGCGTGTAGAGGACTGGATGGTAGCCCGGGTTATCCGTCTGTAGCGCAACAGAGTGGTATAAATTACATTAATTAATTTCACTACAGAAAAAGTTGTTCCACTACAAATTTGAAACTTAGATATTTTGTTTGAAAGATTTGATGTGAATCACTTCCAACTGCATGTTTTCATATGTTACATGATGGTGAGCACAACGGTCTCTTCACTTTGCATTACACCAGCAGTAGTCGCATGCTCAGTCTGCGCGTCCCCATAAATGGATGCCACAGTGTGCCTTTTGGCAACAAGTGATTGAGATGTCTCACTCAACTTATTATCAACTGGTGTGGGGGGGGGGGGGGGGTGTTTCACAAAGATTTTAAGTTGAAATTAACTCCAAGTTGGACCTAACAATTATGGAAAGCCATTTATAGTTTCTTTGCAAAATTGTTGAAACATTTTGGTTGAAAAGGCATTAATTTTGAAAAAATCTGTTATATTTGTTATCATCGAGGATCCTTGAAATCATTGATATAAATGTTTGTTGAAGTCTCAAAAACTTGCATTTTGTCCAACTTAGAGTTAGGTTCAACTTAGAATCTTTGTGAAACACCCCCCTGTTAATAATGAAAGCTCACCTCCCAGGGGACCTTGTCATCTGTTACAGGGAACCTCCTGATGGCGGTCCCGGGGTAAGGACTGGTCCGAGCCTTCTTGTGGATCATGATTCCTAGAGCCTCGATGGAATCAGGAACCTTGTACTTCCGCTCCTCTTCCTCAATGTCAAAGGAATCTGATGGGACAAAGAAGGCACCAGAAAAACTGAATCATCAAATCTAAACATTTCAATTTGAGGTTGACAGATGGAATGTAAATAGAAAGTGATTGAAACTCAAGTTGGGAAAGAGCCAGTGACCTGCTGAAAATTAGACTCTAGCACTACTTTGAACAATTTGTCCACAGTGATAGCCAGATGGTTAGAGCAGTAAAGTGGGTTTCAAGCATCCAATGACAGCAGTCTTGATATATTAATTTATATCATTTTAAATAAAAGATTTATATTACATATTTTGGTCAGCTAAACTGATTTAGATGTATATATTCATTTATATTCATTTATTTTTTTTAATTGGGAGAGTTTAATAAAATCCTAGTTTTCACTCACAAAAAAAAGACTACTCTTCCCGCTCCCCCCCCCCCAAACTATATTCCAATTTCAAAGCAACTGTCTAGCAGTGATGTAAAACAATGTAGTCATAACGCAAGGACTGTAAACTTCTTAGAGTGAACTTGAGTTTTTGGCTGTCTTTTTATAGAACAAGTTAGCTCAGATTTCATGTTGGTAATGTTAACCAAATAACAGACCAAATCATTCTGCCCTTAGACATAATGCTGGGATCAGGTACTCATACCAGGTCTAAAGTCCACTCTTGACTAAAACAGGTCCTAGCTGCTGTGAGTTGACTGCTGTGAAGAATACATACCATCTTTCCCTTTGATCTCCTTGAGCTTTGGAGGAGGGACTCTCACTCCAACATCTCCAGTATGTGACAAGGCAGTTATGATCCAATCCAGGGCATCATTTGTACGCTCCATCTACAAAAAAAAAAGATTTAAATCATTTATTTTTGGACAGTTTCCCTATGTTTATAATAATTTATACAAAAAGGCTGCATTACTTTGGTGATCCCTCGCACATATCCCCATACAAGTTGATTTCCTATCCTTCAGGATTTGTGTCAGATTTATACTATCACAAATATTGAAAAGGATTTCATAGACAAACACCATCATACGCGCTTTTTAAAAAGCTCAGTTCATTGGTAAAGTACCGTTCTAGCAATCCAGGTCTTGCCTTCTAATCCCGGGGAAACCCTATTTTCTTTGTCTCTTTCCATTTATATTATATATTTCTTGTCAGTTTCCCTATGGTTGATATACTCTTTTTAAAAAATTACATAGACATTGAAACAACGATAATATTCAATCATCACCATTTTCAGCCCTCATCATGGTCATTTGTGACAATATTAAGATTAATTTGAATGATAATCTAGATGTTAAACAAAAATGTTAAACAAAAATGTTAAACAAAAATGATCTACTCACTCTGTCTTCTAGTCTGCATAGTCTATCTTCCAGACCCTTCCCACCAAACAGCGACCCTCCTTTTCCTCCGCCTTCCTGAGCATCCTCAAACACTTGGTCCAGTTTCAACGTCATGCTCTCCACCCTGGGGACAAACACAAAAACATTTGTTTCATTCCACTTTGAAGTCTTTTTGAAGTCTTTTTTTTTTAAAGATAAGCATGATAACTTTGAATATGAAATTACAATAAATCTTTCCAGAAATCAACGAAAAACAGTGCAGGCCAAGCTCTTTTCTGTTCTAATAGGACTAGTCCTATTCTGACAAATCATAAAATGTATCATTGTGGAATACTGTTGTGTGCTATGATGTCCAGTAATAATATTCAGGATATTATCATAACTTACAAATTATGATGTATACCAATCCTTTTACCTTTCTCCGGCCACCTTGACCCGCTCATTAAGGTCCTGTTGACCCCTCAGCCTCTCCTTGGCTGTGTAGTTATCCGAGTTGATGCCCTCCCACAGTACCAGCATCTTCTTCTCTTGAGGGCTAAGGAATTGCTCTACAAGATTTCAAAAAAGACAAACACATTTAGAATATTTAGAATTTCTTGTTTCTGCTCTCATCTGATGCATTTGATGTATTCCTTGCTCTACAAGATTTTTAAAAAGACATGAACTTATTCCTTAGCATGTATAAATCGTACAGTAAAACCTGTTTTAGTGGCTACTGTCTATAGCAGCCAACCTGCCTATAGTGGCCACCAAATGTGATCCACTGCAGAGAAAAGCAATGTCATGGAACCTGTCTAAAATGGTTACTGACCTGCCTATGGTGGCCAATTTTCTTGTTTTCCTTTGACTGTATAAACTTTTTAATTATCGATGATAAATTCATTAATTTTCTGACATGTTAAAATAAATTCATTCACACTTTATACATCTTTAATGCATAGTAAGTAACGCTAACCAACTGTTCTCCATTGCAATCATTAACTGCATCTTATTGTTTGCATTTGTCATTTATAAGGAATTGAAAGCATACACAACCAAAACTCTTGTCAATTAACTATGTGTTTGACTTAAATAATCATTATCATTATTAAGGGGCAAGGAGAGGTGCCTCCATTACCATCCTACTAGGCCTGCAGTTACTGAGATGGTTAGATTGAGGAGGAGACACAATCCAGGACTGACTACTATAAAGTCACTTGGTTCTTGTAGCTTCAATGTTGTGCATGTTCTGATGCAGTGATGCAGGATGTATCGCATCAAGTAGAGATGAAGATGAAAGAGAGCGGTATAGGGATAATATCTCCAAAAAATGTGTTAAACAGTAAGGAGGTAGAAGCCTTGAAGTGATTACCGTATTTGCCGGTGTATAAACCGCACCTGTGTATTAACCGCACCCCCCTTTTTTTGCACATTTTTTTGAAAAAAGTGTGGTTAATACGCTATAAACCGCACCCGTGTATTAACCGCACCCCCATTTTTGAAGAAAAAAAAATTTGAAAAAAGGTGCGGTTAATACACCAGCAAATACGGTACTCACTGAGTTCTGGTATTTTCCACATCGAACATGTTCCGAAGCAGTGATGCAGGATATATCGCATGAAGTAGAAGAAATTATAGATGAAGTTGAAAGAGAGGTGTTTTAGGGGGATAATATCTTAAAAGTTGGTTAGGGAGGTAGGGACCGAGTTCTTGCAGCTTGTAGGGACCGAGTTCTTGTAGCAAAAGTTGGTATAGGGACTACTCACCGAGTTCTGGAATCTTCCACATTGAGCACGTTCAGCAGCAGTGATGCAGGATATGTACATGTATGTATCACATGAAGTAGAGATGAAAGGTGAGAAAGGGTTAGGGGTTTGGGGTGAATATCCTGGTGCTGCTGCTGTTGCCAAGTTATTTAGATTGGAGCAAAGTAGAACCTTGAACAGACTACTCACCGAGTTCTGGACACTTCCCAAGACGTGCATGTTCTGAGCAGTGACGCAGGATGTATCACTTCAAGTAGAAGAAGTGCGAGATGAAGTGTGATGGAATGTATCACATAAAGTAGAGATGAAACATGAAGATGAAAGAGAGGGGTTTAGGGATAATCTCAAAAGTTGGTCAAGATGGTAGTGACTATACTCACTGAGTTCTGGTATCTTCCACATCGAGCATGTTCCGAAGCAGTGATGCAGGATATATCGCATGAAGTAGAAGAAATTATAGATGAAGTTGAAAGAGAGGGGGTTTGGGGGGATAATATCTCAAAAGTTGGTTAGGGAGGTAGGTACCAAGTTCTTGCAGCTTGTAGGGACTGAGTTCTTATAGCAAAAGTTGGTATAGGGACTACTCACTGAGTTCTGGAATCTTCCACATTCCACACGCTCCGCAGCAGTGATGCAGGAAGTATCGTATCAAGTAGAAGAAATGCGAGATGTAGATGAATGGAGGGGGGAAGGGCGGGCGGTTGAAGTATTCCTTGATCAGGTCGTAGCGCTGGAACTTCCAGTACATGTCTGTGTTATCCTGGATGGCTGAGAAGGTATAACTACAGACAAAATGAAAAGGGACAAAATTGTCTTTGTTATGTATGATGACACATAATAACTCACACATTTCAGTCCATGATATAAGGTTCTTAGGATGCTTTACTGGTCCCATCGTGAGTGGGTTTAACAAGTGACGGAGGGTTTCCATAGTAACGAGTTATCTTAACCTGACCTACATTCATGTCATCTATCGATATCATCTGCATACACTACAGTGATTTGTATGCATTTGTATTTATTAATTTCAAACTGTTAACACAATGGAGAGGAAAATTGTCTTTTTTTTTTACTGAAAATTCATATATCATGTACTGATTTCAAGTTGCTAACAAAACAAAAATAAATTGTTTAGATAGTTTTTATTGAATATTCATACTATGATTATACAATGTGAGCAAAAAAAACACGAAACCGGTATTTACTAGCTAATAAATACACAATTCTAAACATATAAATGTTGATATTGGTACCATGATAAAGTTTGGGAAAATGCTGTTAAAATGATACATCATAAACTCTGATCACATCACGTCTAACCGCCTAACGTCTAACCTGAACATGGCAAATGAGTAGGAGCACATTGTTTATCATCATGTGTCCAACCTAAACCACTACATTACTCTCTGTTTGATTTGTCTAACCTAAACCGTTAATCTCTGTACAATATATCTCACCTGAACATGGCGATGAGGAGGTTGAGTAGGAGCACGTTGCTGATCATCATGTAGAATCCCAGGAGAACGATGCCTACCCAGGAGTACTCGGGACATGGTTGCGTAGTTACTCCATCAACCTCTGTCATATTTGTGGAACAGTCAATTCCTATCAAGAGGATAAAAAGTTATGCTTTATAAATTTAAAAACAAATATTCTTCTTCTTCTTATTATTATTATATCCAAATCACATGATATGCCAGTGAGCTATAAGTCAAAAGCCTACAGATTGATTCCCCGGCACTTGTGTCCTTCAGCAAGACATTTAGTCCACATTGCTGCTCTCTACCCATGAGTATAAATTGGTACTTGGTCAGGTTTTAATTAGCCTGTAGCACCCTGAGAAGTTTGAGCTAGTATGCTCCCCAGGTAGGTGAGATGGTGCACACCGCACACTAATTGTGCAGGTTTGAACTGTACCTGATGACCAAGGATGATAATAATGTCAGAAACCCTGTATTAAGCGCTATATTAATGCAGTCTATTATCATTATTATCATTGTTATCAATATCATGATCATTATTATTATTATCATTATATGTTTACCTTCTATCACTTCTAAGAACAGCTCTCCGAAGATCTGGAAGTATGGCCTCATAAAGATGCCCCTGGCGATGAGGCCGCCGTCGGTAGAATTGGGGAAGAGGATTGCCTGGGATGCAATGCCGTAGCCAAAGAGGAACACCAACAGGATACACAGGAAGAACAGCAAGTCTACCATCTGTAATACAATACATGTACCAGGAAAATCAAATTAGTATCATGGCGACATCTACAAACCCATGAATTTCTTAATAAATTAGTAAATTGACCCTGTTAGTGGGATTAGGGAAGTGGGTTGCACGAGAGGTAATGTCATAGCTGAACAGGAACATCTGCAAGATATAGAGGAAGAACAGATCACCAAATTGATATACATTTATCATGAAAGGATTGTAAAGTGTAATATTAATATGATCATGATATACTCTGCTTTCTTTGCTGCAGATCATACAAACAATACACTTCTTTAATAAGTAAATTGAGGCTTCAGATGAAAATGTATGAATGTAAATATATAATTGTACAAAATTAAGGAGTACATCTTAATTATCTGATTAATTAACTGATAAAAAGCCTTCCAATTACACCCACGGAAAAAATAAAATAAGTGGTAATAAATGATTACTGTTGAGCTAACATTAGAAGTACCACTCATGTACCAGCCAGCATTTCTGTAAGGGAAGCAACGCTTAATATTGTCTGTTTGTTTATTCTAACAGGGATCCGAGTCAGTGGCATATAGTATGATTGTGGGGCACACCTCATGTATTTCTGTATTTTTACACAGATTTCCCTCTTATTTTCGTAATTGTTTGTTTTTGGGAGGCACGTGAACCCACCAAACAAAATTATTAGGAAGGGGGGGGAGGAAGTAAACCCCCCCCCCCCAAAAAAAATAATAATAAAAAATAAATAAATAAACAAATACAAATATTGGGGGCACACGACCCCCCACCCCCCCCCCCCCCCCCCCGTAGCTATGCCACCTACCATTCTCTGGATCATGATGAGCTTGGGTCCCAGCTGCTTGTTGACTGAGAAGATGTGGAGGAGGCGGATGTAGAAGATGGCCAGGTTGATGGAGAGGATGATGCGGCCCTCGTTGATCAGCGGAGGGAAGAAGCGCAGCACCGTTCCCATGGTGAAGAGGAGCAGCATGGCAAAGTCTATCAGGTTCCAGTAGTCGCTCATCCACGCATAAAAACGGATCTTCCAACTGGTGCTCTCTCCTTGAGCAATCTGCATTAGTTTGTGTGGGTAATAATAATCATAATAATGATAATAATAATAATGATAATAATTTTTTTTCACTAACTTTTCGAGTCAATCTCAAATATCTCCATAATTAGGGAGACATTTGAACAATCAAAACCCTTTTATTTCTTAAAGGCATATATGCGTGGGGTTTTAGACGCGTGGATCCATCTTGCGCACTTTTACGCACGGTACGTAATCCCCATTGGCTCAGTTATAAGTAGCGATCGCAAACTGTCCCACTTCCGAATACCAGAGTCAAAAATGCATTAAAAATAGTCGCGTTCGGAATGTTTGTACTAGTCGAATGGAGATCCATCAGAGATGTTTACGAGCGAAAATATCACGTAACACGCTTAACCGCAACCGACTTCAAAGTGCCGCCGTTTGATGGCTAGGTGACAGCGTGAGAAATTTGTTTGCTGCATGCATTTCATAAGAAGGCCTTTGTTCAGATATTTCGAAGCACCTCTCTTCGATCGATCCAACATATATCTTGAGTTTACCTCGAGAGATTACGGTGGAGTCGAGTTGGAATTTGCTGACTACCCTTTATAACCCACGCATATATGCCTTTAAGTTACCATAAGCCAAACAACAACAAAATGTGAGAGGTCCAAGTGATTTTAGTTGAATGTGACGAAGTTAGTGGATCACTTTAACATGTCAGCATGACTATAACATTCTCATGTTGTACTCTTTATCCAAGATGGGTTCGTAATACAGTATTATAGTTGCTTATAAATACTCATAGAAGTAGACTGCAACGTTGGGGGTTATTTCAGGTACCATAACTCTTTGGGTATATTCTGAAAAAATTTTAGCCAACTCGGTATTCCGAAACTGTACTTTATTATAAGGAATAGCGATTTGCTAAAATATAATTTTAGTGACGTAGCTATGACAAAGATACAAAACATTTAACTTCAAATCGCTTTCAGAATACACCCCGTTTATTACACACACTATATGTTAAATTGCCAAGAGGTGGCGCTAACACCTCTTGCAATGACGCACCTGTCTGAACTCCTCAGTGAAGAGGGATGCCACCCAGATGATGAGGATGATCTCAGCGATGGAGATCTGCACATGGAAGTTGCCGACGACGATGTAGCTGTACAGTGCCAGGAGGAGTATGTACGAGATCTGGGGGAAAATAAATAATAATAATAACGGTTATTTATATAGCGCTATTCCCATGGGGATCATAGCGCTTCACACGATTATTATTACCCTGGTCAACAGATACACACTACAATCATTCCCGCACAATTAGTGCACATTTTCCACTCCCTAGGGAGTATTCCAGCAAGTCGCCTGTTAGGCGTACACGCTGCTAAGGAAACACGTTCCCATCCTTCCGGGTCCCAATTTATACACCTGGGTAGAGAACAGCAATTGTGGATAAATTGTCTTGCTGAAGGACAAACGCCAGTGGGCAGGGTTCAAACTCAGGATCGCACAAGATGTCATGAATAACCAAGCAGCTGAATATAACTTGCAAACAGAAACTATATCTTTAAAGTTGTCACAAAAAGGAAAATGGATCAACATAAATTGCAGATGACGAGCAAAGTTTTGAATGAAAGTTGCCAAGGAAAAGCAAACAGATTAATATGAATTGCTGACAGAAACGAGATCTTTCCCACTTGTCTTTAAAAAAAAACACCCAGATTTATTAATATAAGTTGAACATAAGATTTCAAACCCTAAATTGATTGCTAAGATTTGGTTTGTTTTCGCTAGGAACAAGAAAAGGATTCAGATCAACTCACAACATTGTGCCTGAACGTGATCATGGGTGCGTCGTAAAAGAACTTGAATCTCTGATACCAGGCCAGCTTGATCCCGCTGTCTCTGATGTCTAGCCGGGCGTTCATCAAGCTGAAGGTATCCTCCTCTTTCTCTTCTTCTTTCTTGGCATTCCCGTTCTTCCCATCAATTAGCCTGAATCAGACAATCACAAGTAAAGTTTCAAAAGTTTAGATAAGTTTTAGATAAAAATATATATGACTCTTTAGGCATGACTGAAAAGAAATATAGAAATCAAGAACTCACTTCTAGTTGTCTAAAAAAACAATGTGATAATCCCTTATTTTTTTTCTTCAATTTATATCAAACATACAAAATCAACGTTGGCAATCATTTAATCATTGGCCTACATTTACTATTATTACCTATTCATGAGACACCTACCCATAATCAATCTAGCACTTATTCTGCACTCTCTCCACTCCCTGTGGAGCATTCCAACAGGTGCTATTTTACAGCAATCATTCCTTACAAGCACACGCCCTCAATCATACAGAGTACCCATTAATACACTCATGCTTGACACGTCTCTTTGTTGTCGTGACTTTCATGACCCGCCACCTGTGATGATTCTGCGGCTCGATACGGGGATTTTATCGCCTGACCAACCGAGATTTTATGCAGTCAATCCGACGAGTTTCCCGGGTCTACGCAGTACTGTAAACACCCTCAATCCCACTGAGAACCCATTGCACCTTTGCTAAAGTTGTAGTTTAAAAGTACTGCACGAATAGTAGCTATTGACAGGTATACTTACTGCGCTTGACTTGTGTTTGGAGATTCAAAGCGGTCATCTTTGATGGGGTCATGTACCTTGACCATCTGCAGGCTCTTATTCAACGGCTCGTCACCATTGTCAAAAACCTCATCCTAGTAGAGAAGACAAAGCAAACATAGACATTTCTTTAATATGGAGTTTAACTAATAGAGTGGAACCTGTCTATAAAGACTGCTCATGAGCGACAGAAAATTGGAAATATTTATAAGTAGGTGGTCTATATAGACAGGTTCATTAACATTGTAAACTGCTTCCTAAAGAGTCAAGATATGTGGTCCTTATAAACAGGTGGTCTTTATGTACAGGTAGACTTTGAGCAGGTTTGACCGATTTGTCTTGTTAAAATGTGGTGGTTCATTGCCTTTGTGGCAATTATATATCTCTGTTTTCAACTTTGCCATTTTAAATGAATACAGGTATGTATTGTTTATTTAAATTCAAACATAAAGAGAAACTGACCAGAAATATATAATGTGATTGAAAAAGAGCAAAGAAAATGGGATTCCAACGGGATTCGAACCCGAGACCTCCGGATTGCTAGACCGGTGCTCTTACCGAGTGAGCTATAGAAAACCCTAGTACGGCGCACCAGTCTAGCAATCTGGAGGTCTCGGGTTCGAATCCTGTTGGAATCCCATTTTCTTTGCTCTTTTTCAATCACATTGTTTATTTAATTAATGAGAAAACAAGTTATTGTATTCAATATGATTTTTCTTACTGACACATTTATCTAATTTGTTTATATTATTCCTACAACCCATTCTTCTTCTTCTTCTTCTTCCGGTACTGTGCAGAACCTCCTAGGAGTATACAGGACTGATCCTTTAAATATATGGGTTGTCGTCCACAATATATGAAAATCAAACGTTCTTCAACTCCTATAGTACCAAGTACATGACTGCAAGCTTCTGCTATAGTGTTTTATGCATGACTGCGCACTTTGCATGGTAATGAGAAATGCATATTGTATTTTGCAGTGGAACTGTGTACATGTATACAAATAAGTGGTTCTATTTGTTAAATGCCCCCCCCTAACCTTTAATAGTTGAGTGCGAGCATTTTAATAATTATTATTGTTTATCACCAACATTACAGTTAACTTTGGCCTAACAATATTAAGCTGTTACTGGTGGATGATTTTATCGGCAGCTCTCTAGATTTAATGGTTCAATTACACAACAAATTACTCTTGAATTTTTACTTACATTCTCTTTGTTTCCTGAAGTTAGTTTGTTCTTCTTGCTAAGCTTCCTGACCCGGTCATCAACATCATCCTTCTCCTCCTCCTCATCCTCCCGGAACTTGATGAGGAAATAGATGAGGGGTGGACACAGAGTGCACAGCCACAGCTACAGAGAAGAGATCATAATAATACTTATAATAATTATATACTACTACTATACTAGTAGCTACAGAGCGTGCACAGCCATAGCTACAGATAAGAGACAATAATCATTATAATTAAATACTATACTACTACTACTACTACTTTACTACTAGTGTTATGGTATATTAATCAGGGCCTTCGTCTTTCAATACAAGGGTCACACAACTTTGGCATTTCTTCAAAATGTATATCTTAGTTGTAGTTTGTTACTTTAACACTTGATCTAACCTGGGGCTCGACACTCGCACTGGCCCGCTGGCCCGGAGCCAATGAAATTGCACTTCGAGCCAGCAAAAATGTATAAAAGTCATATTTTGGTGGCCCGATCGGGCAAACAGATTTTCAACCTAACATTGACAAAATTCAAAAAATCTTGTTTTCTTCCATAATTTATCATGCTTCATCTACAATCACAGGTTTGATCAGGAAAGAGTGATATTTTGAATAGTAAACAGTTTACTCATGAAATACAATTTTTGGGCCACCAGATAAGGGGAAGAAATTATTTCACTGATAAAAAAGCTTAGTGTGGAGCCCTGTCTAGCCCTTTCAAATTCCAAAAATTAGGAAACAATAGCATGTTAAAAGAGAAGAGAAATAGGAAGAGAGTGAAGTGATGGTTAAAAAAACAACAACAAAAACAGAGGAGGTTGAAAGATCCAAAAGCTTTTCTTTTTTGACAAACTTACCTGAAAGCTTGTTGTCTCGTCAGATACCTTGCCCATCCAGATCTGGTTGAGTAGATTCTGGACGCCCGAGTGGGCGATGAAGTGCATGTTCTCGGCGTTGACGGCGATGGTCAGGCAGGTGGAGTTGCCCCAGTTGGGGAGCTCGCTGACCAGAAGAAGGGCTGACCGTTCCTCGTCCTCTTCATAACACTCATTCAGCACTCCAATGGCCAGCTCTTCATAGGTGCTAGATTCAAAATAGGTTTATTGAATATTTAGGATAGTCTTTGATACGAATTATTAATTATTATTAAGAAAAAGATGAGCATCTTCCTCCTAATAATAAGACTCAGTCAGCACACCAATGGCTAGCTCCTCATAGGTCTTAGATTTTAGATAAGTTTGATCTAAATAGTTTAATAAGTAGAGATTTGCAAAGGGGGAACAGATTTCTGTGATTTCATGAAGCCCTTTCGGGAAATTTACGGTAGTGGGACAGGAAAGCTGTTTCCTTATCCTCCTTATCACTTTTACTAGCCCGACTGGGCCATGCACAAACGAGTGTACTTCTATTATTGTTATCATCGGTTATAATAGTATCATTATTATTTTTTATATTTTTTATTATCATTATTATTATTACTATTATTATTATTGCTATTATTATTATCATTATTATTATTAATATCAATATTATTATTAATGACTCACTCTGCGTGCTTGCGCATGTTATCGCTCTGGTCGGAGTCATCTTCCTTGTCTGCCATACCCTTGAGGATCTTGCTTGCTGCGAGGGCGGCAGCGATCGACTCTCGACACTCCTCCCAGAACAGCTTGGCCATGTCATGGCGGTTCTGCAGGATGGAGTACAGGAACAGCTCCCTCATTGGCTGCTCAAACAGGGTGGACTGCAGCTCCTCCTGGCCCGCGGCTGGTTTGGTCAAGGGGAAAGGTCAAAGGTCAACAAAATGTACCACTTCGTTAGAATATTCTTTTAATGAAGGGGATAAATTAGACAAAAAAACCTGTTGCATGTTTATATTGGTAATACAAATACAACAAGGTATGAGAGACAATCGATTTCTAAGTAAGTTTTCGTGGATTTGAACAATGTTACTTATTACTAGATCCCTTTAAAAACCCCAGATTTTTAATCAAATATCAACCAATATACCGGATTTAGAGTCTTTTTAACCCATTGCCCACAGGAACCTCGGTCCTGTATTAACTCTATGGGGATTGCAGAATCTAGTAGAAAACAGGTTAACGACCATTGACTACATTATTGCACATGTCAAGTGATACTGGCAGGTGAGTTCATTGGAGCACGTTCTTGCATTCAATTATTACAACTGCTAGAAAAAAGTAATACTTTTGACTTTACATTTTATTCATTCCTTATACTTTGGGAGATATGTACACCACAATATATATTTGTTTGTATCACACAAATAAAAAAAATCCAAACAAAACAGGCATTTATCCTCTATTCCCTAGGGCATGCAACCACCATTCACATACAGAATATATCCATGCAATATACCCCAAAACATATTCATGAATATAAGTTACCAAATAAATATTCAAGATATTGACAAGAGTTAATTCAGGGAAAGAATTAATAATACTATCATCTAATCATTAATTCAATTCAATTTAAACAAGGTTTATCAGTGTCATTCATAAATACAGGTTTGGCAGTCAAAGGGATGAATTGTACATGTTTACAACAGGTCTTGATCACACTTACCTTTTTTGTCAGTGGCCCGGTCGGGACAGTGAAGTAATTTCTTCCCCTTATTTGGTGGCCCGAAAATTTTACTGGCCCAGAAATTTTATTTTATGAGTAAACTTTGAATTATTTAAAATATTACTCTTTCTTGATTAAATTTGTGATTCAAGATCAAGCATGACATGGAAGAAAACAAGATTTGTCTAATTTTGTCAATGTTGGGTTGAAAATGTGCTTGCCTGATCGGGCCACCAAAATATGACTTTTAAGAATTTTTGCTGGCCCCTAAGTTCGATTTCACTGAACCCGGGCCAGCGGGCCCTGTTTACAATCATATTTACAACATACGAGTTCATGTTACAATTAAAAATGACATGCATATGATTATCTAATGCACATTCAGAGTTATACATACCTACTGTGTAAAATATAATGCTTTTGGTTCTGGTATCAAAATAAATAATATTAAACAAAATGGCAATACACCAACTTTTCCACTTTGAAAATACCAAAAATAAAACCAGTCAACACTCAAACTGATATCTTGATCATTACCATCATTTGGGGGAACTTGAAACATAAGTTCCACTTTTTCCTCAATGGTAGCTAAAGGAACATCTGAAATGTTCCCTTTATGAAAGGATATCAAGGATCAGAACAAAGATTATCATAAGATTAGACATCATAGTGTCACGTAAGAATCATTCAGATTGGTTGTATTTGTTTTATATTGAAGTTTGATATTTTCTGGTTGTATGCTAACAACCACCATACTTTGTTGATAAACAGTGTCTCGGAGCGAAGACCCTATAATCAAGTTAAGTTGAGTCCGAATGTTTTTCTGACACACAATACAGACAATTAATGTGGCATATCAGTTCTTTTTATTCATTTTCTGGTCTCTTCCAAGCTCAGATATTTGAGACTTCAATCATATACAAATATAATTGTAAGATTCTTCTGAATGATTTGAGATAGTTTCATAGATATAGAAAATTGTTTACCTAGCGAAAAAAGTGAAAATTGGTGTCATATTTTATCATCGACTGCCCATTAATTTTGACTTCAGTCAAAAACGCTCCTGGAATGCTTTTCATTCAATGCTAAATATCTCAATAATTCAAGAGACATTTGAAAAACAAAAATCTGATTCATTCTTCTGTTACCAAAAGCCAAACAACTGAGGTGTTGTGAAAGCTTTAAGGGGAGGCATCAAAATTATCACTACCGTCCTACCGCGGGATCCCGCTTGGAACGGTTTTGCACGCCTCCCGTTCAGCTAGTGCGCACTATTAAATGCATGTTTTGTTCTCGCGCGCGATGACGCATCGTTCCCTTGCGGCCGGAACGCATTTCAGGAGACCGCGTCGCGCACATCGTTCACGCTACTGCAGGATCCCGCTGCTGCATTTTGACGCCTTCCCTAAGTGATTTTGGTTGAATTTGACAAAGTTAAAGGAATAATTGAACATAAGAGCATTAAATGACACAACAACTTACTGTGGGACATATATGGCATTGCACCCGTGTCGTTCTCATCAACGTTATCCTCCTGCACAACCATTGCTTCCTCCTCGTTCCCCGTCTTCCCTGCAGCGCCGTTCACGATTTCAGCGTCCGTCATGAAGTACTTGGTCTGGTCGCCAAGGTAGAGTGGCTCGTACGTGTCAAAGGTCAAGTCTCGGATGACCTTGCCAACATGTGCCAGGCTGAACTTTTGATAGAACTTTTGAAACATTTAAAGAAGATATATACAAAACTAGATTTTATGGTTTCTTTTTTTCCCTACAGCAAAAGTAACATGAAAAAATACTTTTCTAAAATCAGCGTAGCAAACAAAAGAACATCTTTCAAAGACTAATTATAATGAACAAACTTTAATAACGAGGTATTAAAACAAATAAAGGTATTAAAAAAAAAATCTCTGTTTGACGTTTGTCAATTACCATCAAACTACTCAATGTCGAATAATTATTAAGCAGATTTATTCACTTTCTTCCATCTAGCAAATCAGTATACTTTGTTATGTAACATTTCTATGCTGAAATAATTACACATTAAGTTTCTTTAAAATATCTACAATCTTAAATTAATTCTTTTTCCTTTTCTAAAACAGCAATATTATTTATTTTCAAAGAAACAAGACAGGGGCTTTAATGCAATGAGTAAGATTTTCTAGTATGGATATTTTATCTATATTAAAGATAATTCACAGTATTTTTCAAGTAAATTGCAAGATATTATCCTGAATTTGTTCTTACCTTTCCTTTTTGCTTCTCCAACAGTTCATATACGAGAGTATTACTTCGGATCTAGAAGAAAGAGAGGACAATATTTGATTAACAGAACAGAAGGAAAATAGTGATGATGTACAACATATGTATTAATTCTAACTCATGACAACAATACACAATGAAATAACATAAACCTTTTTTTATATGTGCCTATTTTATGAAGAAAATTACTAAAATTACTTTGTGTGATCCTGTGCAATTTCTTTAGAAAAGTTGATCTAATTATCCTAGGGTTAGTACCCGGTTTATACAGCTTCTGACTAATCGAGCAATGAAAAGGGTTTCATGGGAACATCCCCCATTCAAGGGTCTTTGAGGCTCAATGGTTGAGCACCGGTCTAGCAATCCGGAGGTCTCGGGTTCGATTCCCGGCGAAGCCTATTTTTCTTTGCTCATTTTCAGTCATTTAAAAATTGCACCTCACTGAATGACAGCAATAATACATGTACCTCATTGTAGAGCAGTGCGAGCTCCTTGATACTAGAAGCAAATGAAGTACTAAACAATATCGCACTTCACTTGCAGGCTATATTTTTGTTGTTTTCTAGTCAGCACTAAACAGACATTGTACTTATTGAATCACGGTAATGTTGCGAGAGCAAAAATATTGGGATATCTGATGTTGTCGCATCAGCCGATAATCGGCATTGGAAAAACATTGGCACTTAAATTTTGTGTACTCTTCAACAATGTTCATTGGAATTAATACTATCTGTGCAGTACTATTTGGGTATTCCAATACTTTGAATTGTCAAAAAATATATATGCACCTTCTCTTGAAATATAATTTTTGTTTGTGATGCCTAAAATATTCACCAAATATTGCCAATTTCACTTAGAAATTATAGAGAATCAGGAAAAATTGGAAAAGGGTTCCATATGGGCAAAATCGGCGACAGCATCGGCGCACAAATATCACAGCACAACATCACAACAACCTACCTCATTGTAGAGCAGTGTGAGTTCCTTGATGGTGAGGTAGTCCTTGAGGTTGACCCCCTGTTCCAGGAACAGCTCGATGAAGCTGACCTGGTTGTTGACCAGGGCATAGTGCAGCGCCTCGTTCAACTTCCCTTCCTGTTTACAATTAATAGATAGAAACGGTGATGTTTTACTTTATTGTTTATATTATTGTTATAAACCTGTCTTTCTTTCCTTCATGCACTTTGTTTGCATAAATCTACTAAAATTAACATATTTTCCCCGGCCACCAGCCACTCACTGCATATTACAGTTGGTATACGTCTGCATTTATTTATTTTCATAATAATACAGATCGATTATAATCACATTTGTATATTATGATTGTATAACTATTCTAATTTCATTGTTTTCTTATTTTAATGTATGGGGAAAAAATGTTCTTTGTATATATTTCATTTTGATTTTGTTAATAAATGCATAGATAAATCTGCCTTTAAAACAAATAATGAAACATATACAATGATAGACAGAAATACAGAGGGAGAATTTACAAGAACATTCACCTTGACTCTCTGTTTACATCACAAACAAATATGGGATGTTTGTTTATAGTATACAAAGACTTTCTTTTTCCTCTGGATATAAGATACAAACAAAATTAAACACCGCCGGATCACAGGCAAATAAGGCACACCACCATACATACAAAGAAAAAAAAGTGGTCTGAACCCGATTCTATGTTTGACATTAAAAAAATGTCCTTCCTGGCAACATCAGTAGGGTTCCAGGGTTATCTGTTATTGTTGACACATATACACCAATTCAACCACACCCACCCACCCATCCATCCAAACTCCAACCTAATTAACACACGGATATACATGAAGCCGTCTGAGCCATCATTATGTCGTTAATGTATATAACAATAATAAAATAATTCAACATCAACAGGCTCCCAGGGCTATCTTTAAGCTGTCCCCACGCACACATACACCCATTCAACACACATAAACACACAAACATACACATACAAAGACTAACGACCACACAACCACGAATCAGTGTTACATGTACCGACGTACCCCCCATTCTCTGTCGTCGATGAAGATCTCCCTCCTGGCAACGTCCACACGGTTCCAGACCAAGGCTAACCGCAGCTGGTCCTGGATCCGACCCTTGTTGGCTAAAGATACACAGGCAGGAAAACAATGCATTTGTTTAGTAAATGTTCCTGATAAGTTACACATGGATAGAGAAAAATTAAGAACAGTCACATAAGTGAAAACAACCTAGTGTAAAACAAATCTTCAACTGTGTATGACCTTTAATATCCAGTCGTGAATCCAACACTTCTTACTTAGTTATATATGAACTCATCACTTTGATCTTCACTTTCAAAACATAATCAAATGATAATTCCACTGGAGAAAGGCAGGTGGTCAATTTCAATCTTGTCATTACTGCAAGAGGAGATTTCAGTTTAAAATCAGTATTTGTATTTTCTTTTTGTCCCAATGTTCAAATACATCTGATTGATTATTAAACAATGCTTTATGTCCTCCTTGCCAACATGATATATAACATTCTGCTCAAAACATTTGCTCAACTACAGCGTCTAGATGGCCTAATTTTCACAATTAGGCTCTCTCTACGTATTTTTCCTCAAGAAAAAGAATTTGGCAGTCATTTCCCATGAAATCAATACATTTTGGGGTAATTAGTAAATATCTAATTGTCCTGGGAACGCCCCTTTTAATCGCCAAAATGTGACGTCATCTAAAGAACGGACTAATGAACTAAATTCTGTAGATGACGCAAGCCAATGAATTGTCAATCACATGTCAATCACGCTGCCGATTCTGGACCCTAAATGTGGGCGGGGCGTAAACTGGCTGCTAAGTGAGATTTGGCATCAGAAAATTAGTCTAAAATCACTACTGTGTTTATTTTCATGGAGTTTTTTTTCGGCAGACCTATTTTACAAGTCATCAACTATGGAATAAGTGCCAAAGTACGTTTTATTCTTTAGTTCCTTTAAGTTTCTTGAATGGTTGACTAAACCCATGGCCTACAGGAACCTGGTGGGTCCTTTTGCAATAATAATAATAATAATAATCTACATTTTGTATAGCGCATATTGCAAAAAGCCTGTAAGCGCTTGTAAGGATTAACATAAAATTAACCAAAACTAAATTAACTCTATGGGGAATGCAAAGTCTAGTAGGGAACAGGAATAACCCATTGCCTACCAGAACCTGGTGGGTCCTAGTGCGATAACTCTATTAAAGGGGATTGCAAAATCTAGTATAGGGGACATGTTAAATACCTTTGAGAAGAGCGTGGAGAATGGCGCCATCTATGTCCATGGTGGTGCTCGCTCCCAGCTCGTAGACGGTGATGAGATGCTTGTGTTGGATGCAGGCCTCGATGCGGTTGAGATGAACATCCAGCTCCTTCTCCCCAAACTCCTTCTGGATCTTCTCCGCCACCTGGATCTTGACGTCTTCCTGCATCACGTTCCTCACTCTGGAGAGAGGAGGAGACGACAAAAAAACAGGTTCACACGTTTAATAAAACTTCTCCAAATTGTTGTCCACAGTTCTCTTTTGCCGCTTATAATGCTGAACTCCATTTTCAATTTGTTTGTCATTCTACAAATATTAACATTCATGTCGTAACAAAACATCTTTCTTGTGTTCCAATGTAATAGAAACCACTTTTCTCTTCATTAAATTATATATTGTTGAACAACGCACATACATGTAATTATTACCATCATACATCAACATACAGGAGCAGACTTGTATTAAAGAAGCATCATAAGTTTACATTTATTTTTCAAACCAAGATTCCCCTTTCCATCCAATATTCAAAAAAAGTGCAATAAGGCAGAATTTCTCTCTCTAATGGTAAACATATATTTTATGAATTTGTATGTATCCCACTGAAATTTAAAAACTTATTTATAAGTAATCTAAACAAGCTCAGATCAAACATATCTGTATGATAATCCAAACATGCAAATGTATACATTTGCAACTAGGACATCAAATGATATATAAAACCAATGATCAAAATTAGCACAGGACACTAGCCTCAGAGATGCCAACCTTCACAAACCCAAAAAAGTAAGGTAAAAGAGAGGTAAAAAACAGTATTTTGAACCCCAAAAAAGTATTTTCAGAGCTGCCAACCTTTAGAGGCAAAAAAACAATTTTTTCGCGAAGCCAATTCGCGCAGCAAAAATACCCTTAATATAAAAGTTGGTTCGGTCGATCACACCAGCGTTTGTATGAGTTTGTTCGGTTTATTTGTGTTATATTTAAAATATGTATCTGGAGTAATAGTTTATCAGGGTTCAGCGTAAATTTTGTTGCCATTTTCCGATCGTTTCTATAGGGAGTACCCAAAACAAAAACAAAAAAAATTAAAAATTAAAAAATAGTTTTGTTTTTTGTTTTTTTTCCAAGAAAACGTATTTTATTAGGGGAAAACGTACTGCCCTATTTTGCGTGAAAAAACGTAACAAATACGGCAAAAACGGAACGGTTGGCATCTCTGTAGCCTGGGGCCACTAAGAAGTAGCTTTGGACGTCAAATTTCACAGAGACAATCCCACTGGCCCGAATGAGCAACCAAATATACCAGAATTTGTAATGGTCTTTTTTGTTAGGGGTCAGCCGGTTTTGGTTTGGGGCCACTAGAATTTGAAAAATCTTATTTTACTTGCCCAACTTGGCCACACAAAAATAAGAAGACATTCATTTCTAGCATTTTATAAACTTCCATAAGTAAATTCATATCATATTATAGGTCTAAACAAGCTCAGTTCAGACATATCTTTTAATAAATATATATACTTAAATTATGTGCATCATTCATATATATACGATATGTCAAAATTTAACAACCATATCGAAATAAAAGTGCACATTTGACACCCCCTTCCTGTCTCATTGCACATAATAAGTCCATGAGAGAAGGAAACGGTGAGTAAACTCAATATCATAACTTCCTGCGTTACATCCTACTATCCCGGGGGAATCAGCTCCCGTTCCTGTATCACAGATACTCTGCTTCCTGTGCTGCTATGCTGCTAACCAAACACCACCTGATCATCCTTTTCAGTGGTGTAGCGACAGGGGAGGGGGGGGGGGGCATGTAAAAAAACAATTGGAAACATAAGGGGAATTTTTTGGAAAAAACAAAGAAATACATAAGGTGTGCCCCAAATTATTGTGCGTCTCGCCCCCCCACCCCCCTCCAATCAGTTCGACCATGCTACGCCACTGATCATTTTGTATCATCACACAACTTCCTGCCAACAGATCACCTGATAAACCTCATGAATCAAACATGTACATGTATACATGTTCTGTACTGCATGGTAACATACATGTATATTTCACAGAAATACAGTGAAACAAACTCCAGCAACCACAGTCATGTATATAGACCACCTGTCTACAAAAATCATATTTCTTGACTCCCTAGAAGTCAGTTTATATGTACATGGACCTGCCCACATGTACAACCTGCTTACAAAGACCACATTTGTCTTCCTTGAGTGGTCTTTAGTAGACAGGTTTTATAAAAATATAGACAGGAATACATATCAAGCAATACACTAAGCATGCATAGCCATACATATACAGTTTATAACATTGTGTATTGTACAAGTGTGTGTTGTACATCCTATTTTCCAAGCACTTGAAATGTTCTAAAGAGATATCATGTGCTATAATGTGACAAAAGATAAAATATATTTTGTAATGGATCTAAATTCCCCATAGATATCATAGATTAAATGGCCCTTCAGTTAATTAATACTGTAGTTCATTGTGTTATTTCTAGTGGTGATTTCATAAACATAAGTTTCCTGGTTTGGTTTAGAAACTGATCACCTGATGTATTATGTATTGCCAAGTGAAAGTCACATGGTGTAATAGAGAAATATATATATATAATAACAATACCTAAAACATAATGAAAGTTAAAATCAATCATCTTATCATGAATACGACTTAATGTCTGGTGGTTTACTAGGCAAGAAAAATCAAGACTTCATCACAATTTGGAGGCCCCAAATCAGAACTGCAATGAAAGAAATAAAGAAAATTGTATCATCTTTTAATTCATTTTCATGTTAACTATCTCCTAGGGAATCAAGAAATGTGGTCTTTATACTCAGATGGTCACAAAAGCAGGTTCCATTATACTATGCATGTACTATCAAGTGTAATAATCAACTTTTGTTATGAGACCAAGTCTTTATACAATTATAATAAGTGTGACTAGATATAGCAAAACCCTTGTAGGTAAATATCAAAATTGTGATTTTCGAGCCACGAGAAAGGCCTCATCACAAGCTTTCATTTGATGCCATCTTCTAAAAAATCTGACAATATTTGGCAAAGATTATGATTGTTTAAATTTTACAAACATTAGTCTTTTACATACATTATGTGAACTTAAAATGCCCACGTCTTCAAAGCATGAATTACCGATAAGTGCAGGATTTTGCTATACAGGGTGGCCCAGAAAGAATGTAACACCTACAAGCATTAATTTCATCAACATCGACCAAATGTCATTGTTTTTTGTTTTATTGGGTAGAACATTCTTTTTCCAACAAAATGATACCATAAGCATTGATTTTGGGTAAGGCGCTTGGATCCTAGGGCCATTTTTCTGAGGCAATGTCATTTCCCAAATTTGCTACTTTCTCGTCTCCAACGATCCTCTGAACACTGAGACATTCTCGCCCCATGGCCTCCCATAGACAGAAGAACCGCATGACTGCTCTCCCTTTGATAAGGAAGACAATGTTGCGTAATCGAGTACCCCGTACGGTATGGCTCACATTGTCTTCCTTATCAAAGGGAGAGCAGTCATGCGGTTCTTCTGTCTATGAGAGGCCGTGGAGTGAGAATGCCTCCGTGTTCCGAGGATCGCTGGAGGCAAAAAAGTAGGACATTTAGGAAACAACATTGCCTCAGAAAAATGGCCCTAGGATCCAAACGCCTCAACCAAAATCAATGCTCATGGTATCATTTTGTTGGAAAAAGAATGTTCTACCCAATCTTTCAAAAAACAATGACATTTGGTCGATGATGTTGATGAAATTAACTATCTGGGCCACCCTGTATATCCAGTCACAAATTATGAAACAACTATATTCTTGATGCTGCTGATAGAACCTACATTTCCTTGCCGGTGGAGTCTTTGGTCTTATATTCCTTGGTGTGCTGGAATGCGAACGCTAAGATGTCTGCTGCCCTCCCTGAACCGGCGACCACCACGGCTGGCGTGTCATTGGTGATGGCTTCATACGTTGTCTGGATCGTGTTGGGTCCACCCTCCACGACAACTATTACGACCGGTACTGATACATCTTTGGCTGTTGAAATTAACCAAACAAAAAAGGAAATACAAAACAATTACTTTTAGTAATTATATACCGTATTTGCTGGTGTATTAACCACACCTTTTTCCACAAAAAAATAATTCAAAAATGGGGGTGCGGTTAATACACGGGTGCGGTTTATATCGTATTAACCACACTTTTTTCAAAAAAACTTGCAAAAAAAGGGGGGTGCGGTTAATACACAGGTGCGGTTTATACACCGGCAAATACGGTACATGTATATAAACAGTGGAAGAAATTAATCTTAACCCATATACTGTTGGTTCCTCATCCTAGTCAATATGTACATAAACATTGTATACTATAACTTTGAATAGTAATCAAGATAAAAAAACATATTCAACTATTGATGAAGACATTCCGTTTGGTTAATATGTAAATTGGCAAATGATTACAATTTGGTAAGAAATAATCAGCATTATTAGCCGTTGATATGAACAGATTTTTGTTTTATATATTTAACTATTGATGAAGACATTATATTTGGTTAATACGTTTAAAATTGACATTGATAACAAAATAATCTAGGAAATTATTACATTAAAGGAACTATGTCTAGATCCATATAGGATATTAATTTTGATGTTTATTTTTGATATATATATGTTGAATGTCTTTTGCTAAGATATCCTCTTTTAGCATATTCATTTCATTTATTACTAAATCCTGGAACCATTTTAGTATTATTCACAAAAGGTGCTGGTAAAATATTTATATGGCGAGCTTGATAAACAGGATCTGTTTACTAGACTTCCAACAGGCAAATGAGTTTGGGGCAGGGCAAAGGGGGCGTTTAATTTGTAATAGAATCAGGGCTGGAAATCGGAGACCATTTATTCACAAAAGGTGCTGGTAAAATGTGCTGGTAAAATGTGCATACTGTAACCTTGATCTGCAGGATCGTTGGTATTACACTCCCAATAGGTGAAGGAGTCAAGAAGTCGGGGTGGGAGTGTGGGGGGGGGGGGGGCGGGGCGGTGCCTAGGGGGCTGCCGTCCCCTAAGAAGTATAATAAATCAAAATTTTCATGACAAGAATCTCATTTGGCTGCAGTCCCTGAGAGTACTAATAATACCACTTAAAAGATGAATAACAGTTTTGGGAAAGTTACAGAAAACATTTATAAATGATAAATATTGTTGAATAAGTATCTAAAAAGGGCTTGTGTGGTAAAATCCGAACCTAACGATGCGTTAAATGCAGAAATATCGGAAGAAATCCAATACCCGCCCGTGAAATGATAAATCCACCGCCCGTTCGCACCTGTCCGCGCCGCTAGCGCTGGACTGGAGATATCGACAAGCTGGGGACAAGCGGTATAGCGAACGCACGTGGTCAATAATGCACGTAGCATATGCGCGATTCTGCGTTGGCGATATGTATCCGCAGCGCATCAATTTATAATTTTGCAAATATATCAATTAGTAGGCGGTTTCTTGGCCAAATTTGTATAATCCCATTTTAGTAAAACTATATTCTTTCACATGGTTGGTAATGAGAGCGTACATTTCATTTTTAGGGGGTGGGGCGTTTCCCACTACTGGCATTTCCCTTTAAGAGTTCCATTAATTAACACCACTTTTTTTAATGTAAAAACATCTCCTTCGGGGACAAACATCTCTATGGAAAAGCATCTCCTATTTTGGCAAAGTCATCTTTGGGGGAAAGTGATCTAATTTAAAACAGAAAACTACCCATATGCAGACAAAGTCATCTAATTTTCTGGCTAATCATAGTATTCAGGGCAAATGTTATTGCGTGTATGGGAAAAATGATATATCCTAACAAAACATGAGGGTATATATCTTTCACAATTGTGTGAAGGTAGCTGTAATAACTGAAAGGTCAATATAACAAATAGGAACATTGACTGTAATACAATCCCAATGATTGATGCATGATGAGCAGTGGATTAGCTATGGGGGGGGGGGGGGGGGGGGTGGGGGTGGGGGTGACAACCAATCATTTGAAAATCCAACATAAAGGTAACCCTAAATAAATAAAAAAATGTAATGTTGCACTCGAAATAAGCAGACCAATTGGCCAGGGGCCATAAAATTAGCTTCAGGCCACCAAAAATGCCCCCCATCGCTATGCCACTGCATTATACAATAACTCACCAGTGTCCCCTCCTTTACTGAGTTTCTGTTCAGCGATGGCCTTCTCCAACCTTCCCCTCAGCTTGATCTCCACCCCAAACTCCCCGGAGGTGCCATTGTCCACCAGGATAAAGTGTGTGTGGTTGGGGTCAAGCAGGACACCCCGTTTCCCCCCACCCCGTGTCGTCCCCCCCCCCCCCCCCTCTGCTTACCCCCTAATGATGGGCAATACTCACCAGGGTCCCCTCCTTTACTGAGTTTCTGTTCAGCGATGGCCTTCTCCAACCTTCCCCTCAGCTTGATCTCCACCCCAAACTCCCCAGAGGTGCCATTGTCCACCAGGATAAAGTGGGTGTGGTTGGGGTCAAGCAGGACACCCTTCTTGGTATCAATGTTGTAGTACGCTGGAAACTTCCCCTGCAAAAACGGTAGATAATTTAGAAATTATTATTATGATATGCTTATCTTTTGGTTTTGTTGTCTCCAACACTTATTCTACTATTGTTTAGTTTGATGTACAGCACATTATCTTTATATTTCACCTGAATTTGATTATTAATGTAAATATGAATTGTATTTTAAATTGTGGAAATAAAATACAAATAAAATTTCAATAATTCAGCTGAGCGTTGGTCAGAAGCTGAGAAGGGTTTCAGGGATAAATGAACCGTCACAGAAGCTTTCTAGCTCAGTGGGTAAGGGCAAAGGTCTAGTAATCCGGAGGTCAAGGGTTCAAATCACTGGGTAGCCTTATTTTTCTGTGCACTCATTTTCATTTGAATTATACTGTCGCCCCTCTTGGTATCAATGTTGAAGTACGCAGAAACTTCCCCTGGTAAACTGGTAGACATCATAGACAATTTAGAAATTATGATACAATTTAGACATGATTTTGTTGAAAAATGAATCGTAATAGTTTAGAGTATATGCTTATATTTCTTTAAACATTTAATCAATTTCATTGAATTGTTAAACATCTAGAAAACAGAGAATAAATGAGAAAACATAAAAACCAATTTGGTAAGGATGTTCGCAATATATAATGCAAAAATGGGGTCTTCTTACTTCGGCACTGATGAGCTTTTCCCTGTGTTCAATGACTCCCCATGAAGCGATGCCCACACACACCACGTTGCTGCGTCCATTGGCCAAGGTGTGGTCCCGCACGGCCTCACCTACATACTTCATCACACCAGCATTGCTACCACCTGTGATGATCCACGCTCCTGTCAAATCAAATAAAATACACATCAATCATCTTGCTGCGCTGCAGTACTGCCACACAGTTAGAAAAACGTTACATGCAAGACAAAACATTTCAATGGAAATTAAAGGAGACGTTGCAAATATGGCCCTATTTGAGGAGATGGTCTTTACAAACAAGTTTATCTAAATGTGAAAGTTCTGCATTCTAGCGGTCTTTAAAGACAAAAGGTCTAGATACATGGTGGTCATTAGAGTAGGATTAAATGTTAGTTTAAAAGTGCCCTAGGCCACACGTCTACTAAACATAGTGAAAGTTACAGAAGGGGGCCAGTCCTCTGGTAACTCTATGTTTAAATGTGTGTTTAAAGGTTTAAATGTACTACATACTTAATATTTCGAAGTGGAAGGGTGTCATTTTTCAGAAGATAAAACTTGTCATGCTAACAGACGCATAATAAGATTTCATATCTATGAAAATTAGTTTTCCTTTGAGTACACTCAAGGTTTTGACATTTACTGTCAGAAATTGTAATGGTCAAGCCGACACAAGCACACATACAAGCAGAGAAAGTCACACACACGTGCGCACGCACGCACGCACACACGCACGCACACGCACACACGCACACACATATACACAAGAAAAGAAATACACACTCAAGGAAAGAAAGACACAAATATAAACAGACACTAACCTGTGCTTGTAGCAGCTTTGATGAGCCCCTTTCGGAAGACATCTTTGAGTCTGTGGTTGAGAGGGAAGTTTCTGGCCCCTCCTGTCACAGAGATGAGCAACTTGGGATGACCCAGCAGCCACACGTCACTGAACAGTTGCAAGAGCTTGGATTCATCAGTTTTGTGCTCAACTCTCACATACTGGAAGTTAAAAAAACGAAGGAATCATAAACAATCAGTTGCAAGAGTTTGGATTCATTTGGAAGACATCTTTGAGTCTGTGGTTGAGAGGGAAGTTTCTGGCAACTCCTGTCACAGAGATGAGCAACTTGGGATGACCCAGGAGCCACACGTCACTGAACAGTTGCAAGAGCTTGGATTCATCAGTTTTGTGCTCAACTCTCACATACTGGAAGTTAAAAAAACGAAGGAATCATAAACAATCAGTTGCAAGAGTTTGGATTCATTTGGAAGACATCTTTGAGTCTGTGGTTGAGAAGGAAGTTTCTGGCAACTCCTGTCACAGAGATGAGCAACTTGGGATGACCCAGGAGCCACTGAACAGTTGCAAGAGCTTGGATTCATGCGTTTTGTGCTCAACTCTCACATACTGGAGTAAAACAAGAAATTATAAAACAATTAGTTGCAAGAGTTTGGATTTGTGGGTTTTGTGCTCAACTCTTACATACTGGGGTAAAACAAGGAATTATAAACAATTAGTTGCAAGAGTTTGGATTTGTAGGTTTTGTGCTCAACTCTAACATACTGGAGTAAAACAAGGAATTAGAAACAATTAGTTGCAAGAGTCATTGGACGAAAGTGTTTTGAGCTCAACTCTCACAAACTGGAATTAAACAAGGAATTATAAGCAATCAGTTGCAAGAGCTTGGATTCATGCGTTTTGTGCTCAACTCTCACATACTGGAGTAAAACAAGAAATTATAAACAATTAGTTGCAAGAGCTTGGATTCATGCGTTTTGTGCTCAACTCTCACATACTGAAGTAAAAACAAGAAATTATAAACAATTAGTTGCAAGAGTTTGGACGAAAGTGTTTTGAGCTCAATGCTCACAAACTGGAATTAAACAAGGAATTATAAGCAATCAGTTGCAAGAGCTTGGATACGTGGGTTTTGTGCTTAACTCTAACATACTGGAGAAAAGAAAAGAAATAAATACGCATGAAACGGATGAAAATTACACAACAAGAAATCATTCAAAATTCATGTTAAGAATTAGAATAACACATTTAGAGTCAATATTGCCTTCCACCAATCAGTTGCAAGAATTTGTATGGAAGCGTTTTGTGCTCAATTAATCTCACATACTGGAGTAAATAAAGACATTATAAACATATAAATCATGTAAAAAATGAACTAGATGGATCTTCGACTGCGCGCAGTCGAAAATTATGCCTTCGCTATGACGCGATTTTTAATATCAAGCCCAAAATAACGTGCACTGAGTTCTGTGACCTTGACCATAGACCCCAAACTTTGATGGCTACATTGGCTCCCAAGAAAAATTCAGGTACCAAGTTAGATTGAAATCTGACATTCAGTTCTTGAGATTGTGCCATTACAAGCCATTTTTGCATATATATATACAATGCTCGAAATTAGCATAGGCCCGATGGCCCGGGGCCACTAAAAATTGCTGTCGGGCCAGTAAAAAACTCATATTTCAAAGTTTAGTCCTGTCTAGGGCATGTATCATTCAGCAACTTATACCCTTTTCTCACATACAAAATATTGGTTAGTTAAAAAGTTGCAAGTTAATTGAGCAAGTAACACTAATGAATATTCATACATTCTTGAGCAGCAGTACTCATTTTCTAACCAGTTGTTATAAAAACAAGTTTCATATTAAAAATCGTTGTTAGTAATTTCAGTTACTTTGCGTATTTTGCATATCTAATGAGCATCATGAATATTCATATATGCTGCTCATGAATATTCATATATTACTACTATATATCACAATTTTAAAATATGTCTTTTGTCTAAGGTGTTCAGACAACACTGCACAGAATTTTGAGGTCAAATTGAATTTTCTCCTTTTCTACCATTTTTGTTTTGTCACCTAGACCCTGACTATGTATGACTGGGAGTGAAATTGTCACTCGTGTGTATTCATTCAATCGCTGTGATTTGTTGATGAAGACAATGAATAAAAAGACATGACACACACACATTCATCCTAATTCATGTTTATTTAATTCATCTTACAATGAAACATGGGGAATGAAAAATAAAAAGTATTGCCTAGTACCCTGCAACTATTCATATGGTTATTGTATTCATTTTACTTTTGTTTTTCCTTATTTTTTTCGGGCCAGTAGTTTTGGTTTCGGCCACCAAATTTGGAAAATACTAATTTTACTGGCCCGACCGGGCCACCAGCAAAAAAAGTTTATTTCGAGCATTGATATATATATTGAGTCATGTGACCTTGACCTTTGACCTCATGACCCCCCAAATCTAATCCAATATTTGCCACCCCGATGTGTATGTAACTCATTCCAAGTTTGAAATTGATCCGTCAAACGGTTCTTGAGATGCTTTTTTGCACATATATTGAGTCCTGCGACCTTGACCTTTCACCTCATGAACCCCAAAATCTAATCAGATCATTGTCACCCCAATATGTACACTCATACCAAGTTTGAAATTGATCCATCAACCGGTTCTAGAGATATCGCAATAACAAGGCATTTTTGCACATATATTGAGTCCTGTGACCTTGACCTTTGACCTCATGAACCCCAAAATCTAATCAGATCATTGTCACCCCAATATGTACACTCATACCAAGTTTGAAATTGATCCGTCAACCGGTTCTTGAGATATCGCGAGAACGAAAACGGGACGTACGGACGGACGTACGGACGTACGGACGGACGGACGGACGGACAACCCGAAAACATAATGCCTCCGGCCACTTCGTTGGTGGAGGCATAAAAACAAGAACTAAAAGTAAATATTGTGACACGGGGGCGGCGGGCGAATTCGCCCCCGAAAAAATAGTAGTCCCCGAAAAAAGAAGAAAAAAAAGTATTGCTTTTTTTATTTTGGGGATTTTTGTTGGATTTTCTGTTTGGATCGTGATCAAATGCTTATTATAAGATGATCCCTTACAGCATTAGAGCTACTGCCCCTGAAATTCGAAAAATAGCCGGAAATTTATAGCCCCCGAGATGATAAAAGTAGCCCCCGAAAGTTGGAAAAGTAGCCCCCAAAAGGAGCCCCCGAAATAAAAATATTAATTTTTTTGCTGAGTTGCATGAGTTACACGTTGCATAATGAGCATACGTTGCAACATTATTATATAGATCATTCAAGTCAAAGGGACCTTGAAGAGTTTCGTGCTCTACATCTGTACTGATGCATCAATCAACTTAGCTAAATATTCTAAAATAAAGATATATGCCTGACTGGTGATATATAAAGGCATCGCGATTTCCTTTCAAAGAGCCTCACTAATCTTATTAATCTTAATATGCTGACTGGCAAGCTCTTTGATTTCTTGTTTGTCGCATTTTAATATTCAAAGGGGAAAGCTTTAAAGGGAAATGCCAGTAGTGGGAAACGCCCCACACACAAAAAATTAAAAGGTACGCTCTTATTACCAATCATGTGAAAGAATATTTGTTTACTAATACGGGATGATACAAATTTGGCCTGGAAACCGCCTACTAATTGATATATTTGGTAAATTATAAAGCTATATCGCTGCGGATTGATATCTCGCCGATGGTTGTATGTTGACATACCGCCTTGTGCGATGCGTGTTAATCCTATGGCAAATGCGCAAATGGTAATTCGCACGAGCGAATCGCATGAGCGAATCGCTCGAACGAGCGTATCTATGTGGCCAGCGCAGACGGGCCAAACTGATGGTGAATTTAGGCTCAATGTCAGCGTCTTTCATAAACGTTTTAACTGATATTTCTGCACTTAACGATACTAAGGTTCGGATTTTTCCACACACGCCCCGTTTTATGCTATTTCAACAATACTAATCAATTAGTTTGGCAAATAAAGCTATTTTCCACTACTGGCATTTCCCTTTAACCCCTTGCGCATGGTTTTGCATTTCCCATATAGTTGGTACAGTACATGGTACACCAGGCTCCCATACTGAATGGGTTAAGTGTCAGTACATCTAAAATTGTGCAACTTTTAACTTTGTGCATTGATTTTGCACAGTATGTATACAATTAAATGTTACACTTTTTTGCACGTATGCATTATAAATTAAAATGCCTCTAAAATAGCTATAAAGTCAGCAAAAAAGCTTTCAAAAACATTTTTAAAGTAATACAATTATTTAGCAATAAAAGCTAAGGGTTTGAATACAGGGTAAAATGAGATGTAGGCAATCTAAAGGCCTGGTCACACAGGACACGACTAGACCCACGAATGCAGTACGCATTGGTACGAATCTATGGCAAGCCGTTGTAACTATTTCTTGATATCAAGAATGCATTTCTTGATATCAAGAATTACCAATGCTTAACAACAGAAAAGTATTTCTTGATATCAAGAATGCATTTCTTGATATCAAGATTCGATTTCTTGATATCAAGAATTGAATTCTTGATATCAAGAAATAGTTACAACGGCTTGCCATAGATTTGTACCAATGCGAACTGCATTCGTGGGTCTAGTCGTGTCCTGTGTGACCAGGCCTTTAGATCAAAACATGTCCATTGTTCTACAGAATTACCTTAATGAATTATTAAGAATTATATATAAGATTTCATTTAAAATAAGTGTGATTAAGTAAGATAAGAGTTTAAAAGTAAAATATCCAGATCATACTTGAAAGGCCTGGTAGTTCTACAACTCTTTCAAGTCAACTATCAGGTTCTTAAATATCAACCTCAAACACGTTGTTACATTACATGGACAGTTGTGATTTTAGCCTCTGAAGAAGATTCTGCTAGGATTGAAAATGTAGGCCCTATATTGACTCTCATTCTACTACACAGGCATTATTATTATATAGCAGTTTTAAAGGGGAATTCCACCCCAGAAATGTGATGCTTGCTATAAAAGTGAATATGAAGAATCATGATCGAAAATCTGAGCCAAAACGGTAGAGCAATAAAAAAGTTATGACAGGATGAACTTTGCTCTGATTTTTAGTATCGTTCGCAATTGCTATCGATCGTGACGTCACTTGCGAGCTGCAGCCATTTTGACTTCTACATGGACATTTTACAAAATTTTAATTATCTTAATAACAAAGCAAATTTATGAGCTTAAAAATTCCAAAGAGGTTGGCCCATCGATATTCTTCTATGAATTCGTGAAAACAAGCAGAGAAAATTAAATTTTTAGCAACGAAAATGAGAAATAAGTCTATTTTCATGTTGCTCGTCAATGATGTTGCATATGGCGGCAATTTTGAAACGATCGCTCATTACTACATGATGTTCAAATAGGTATAACTCCCGTGTTTCTTGTCTGATTTTGATCAAATTTTCACCAATTATGCCTCTTATTCTGCTTATTCAAATAACGAATGGTTTTATCAGGCCCGAATACCCCTTTAAGCAGTATATTGCATCATGTACAGTTATATATGCACAGATGTGAGTTTCAATGTCAAAGTGGATTTCTTCTTCTTCTTCTCATTTGAACATGAGGAAGAAAAACATACAACAAGCTATTTGGAAACATATATATAGAATAATCAAGATGATTTTGACAAAAACTGAAAGCAAATAAAGTTTGAAATCGAAACCGATACAATTTTACTGACAACAAATGATGGATGTTGCAATATCAACAAAGTATGGTACTTGAAATTAATTAAGTTAAAGGGGACCACCAGGCAAAGAACAACACATAGTTATATGTTTTGGTACCACTGTATATAGATGCCCAACACTTTGCAAAGGGTTGTGTAATTCATAAACAATGCAATTAATAACCACCACTTACGGAACCATTATGGGAGTACCCCAAACATTCAGGAGTGCACCAATTCTATTCACACATACGTTTGGAGACAATATATTCACAGATGATGCATTCGTCCTAGACAAAAGGTAGTCTTTGTAAGCAGACCCATGAACACATGTTGTAGTATGGTGATGCGTTTTCCAATTAAATATACTTTTTCTGGAAACTTATTTTCTGAACTTTTGGGTGGAATGGACTACTAAAAATGTTATCTTTTATTCATAAGAATATTAGTTTTGGGTGGTGGTACCTTTTAATGACCAAGAATAATATGACAAATAGAAACTTGAGCTTAATTGCCATGAATATAACACTCAAGAGCTTCAAGGTTTTGATAAATTGCTACAGTAATTCATAAATTATTTAGTGTTTGTGTGTGTGTGTGTGTGTGTCCTCACGCCGGCATTCTTGTGGGGTCTCGTGTGGGTACAATTATATACCTGTGGGGTATTTTTTCCTTGTGGGGAATAAATCATAGACCCCACTAAGGAATAGCCTTAAATCGGCGTATTTAGCTTCAAAGAGTAATGTGACAAAATCTTGTGACTGTGCCCCATAAGTGATACTTGAGGAAAATTTTTTTTTCTAGACACACCCCTACCCTCCCATGCACTCAGAAGGTTGCCTTTTTTCGTTGCAAAGATTTTGTGAAAAAAAACCAGTTTGTAGTAGCACTCCTTCAGCCTGTAGTAGTGTAGCGACCCATACTTCGCTCTTACATGTCTCTTGACCCAGACCTTCATTATTTAAACCTGTTAAACCTGTTATAACCAGTATTGTATCTCCCAGTATTTTTCCATCATTTACTCATTTATATTCATATATTCACAACCACGTGTGCACTTTCAACCAATCACGCACCATCGCGCACATCAAATCGCACGTGTTTTTCACTAGTTTTATTCATTTTTAATCACTCCGATAACATCTCTCGTAGAGTCCACACGCTCATTCACTCTCTCTCCGGTCCGAGTAAATTTCTTCACCGTGTCACATGCACCCTTTGCATGACACGTCTTGCCGTCTCCAGCGGGCTGGTAGCCTCCCAGTGGAAAGCAAATATCATCACCTACATGGCCTGATTATCCGCTGGGAGCTGCCAGCTACATCGCCTGGTAGCTCTGGCATACTACCTACTCACCAGCTCGATCCACCATAGCTGTCTGAACAATCCTCAAAGTCGGCTCATCTTCATTGAGCGACCCACTGCTCCGCATCAACACCGGCTTTGACTTCTACTTTCTCTTCATCTTCACCATTACCTTTTGGCCATCGTCTAGTTGAGCGACTCACCGTCTCCTTGCCATGCGCCCCTTCTCATCATCTCTTCTCTTCTCGACCGCGAGCTTCAACATCATCTTCAACTAGCGTCATCCGCGGGGTTCAATATCGTCTTCAACGTCGTCTTCGAAGTCGCGTTCTTCGTCGACGTACTTCTCGGCTCTTCAGCCACAGCATCGAAGTCGTCCGCATTCAAGCCTCCGCATTCACCATCGCGTGAGCCCCTTTCTCGTACTCCGTTTCTCACAACATCGGACATTCTTTTCGGACTCAACCAACATTCTCAGTAAGAATTTATTCACCCGCATTTATTTATGTCGTGTCATACATTTATTATTGTCATCGTAACCGATCATCGTATATATTGGCCAATTTATATCGTGTAACTTTGTGCAATATTCAATACTCATTTATTCATGACAATTTATTCTGATCAATGCATTTCATGCTCAACCACACTTGCTGTGTTTATTTATAATTAATTAAAATTATGAAAAGGGAATTCACTTTCTTTCTTGTTTTATTTTCGTCAACCTTGCTTCCTTTGTAGCTAAATATAAATAGTTTTACGTTGTGTGATGAACACGCATTTACAGTCATTATTCACAATGTACACCCCCACACACACACGTATTTCTAAAGTAGCACAAGTACCCCACAAGTATGCCTGGGTAAGTATGTGTGTGTGTGTGTGCCTGTGTGTGTGTGTGTGTGTGTGTGTGCCTGCCTGCATGTGTGTGTGTGTTTATGTGTGTGGGTGTAGTCCATGGTATAACTGGTATCTAATCTCTCTATTCCATGGTATTACTGAGGTCTTACCTTTCTAGGCTTCTGTGACATGCCCCCTCCAACGGCCCCAACAAACTCGATGTCCCCGTAGGCGTTGGTGTAGCTGGTATGCGTGTGTGTCTCCACCTTCCACTTGACGGAGCTGTCGAGATTCTGCAGGAATCTGTCTTCATGCTTGCTCTTTAGCTTCCCACACTGACACTTAGGCTCATCAGAACTGGTGAGGGAGAAAGGGGAGCGCGATGTTTACATCAATTTAATTTCAGAGAAAATATGATTAAATAAATCAAAATGAGCGAAGAAAAATAGGCTTCGCGGGGAATCAAACCAGAGACCTCCAGATTGCTAGACCGGTGCTCAACCATCGAGCCACAAAGATCCTTGAATGGTGGACATTCCCATGAAACCCTTATGGTTAAAATAGAAATTGACCACAAAAAAAAAGAATGTTCTGGATCTGCATGCTTCTTCTTTAGCTTCCCACACTGACACTTTGGCTCATCCATACTGACGAGGGAGAGAGGGTTGCATCAAATTTATTACAGAAAATGTAAATATTAAAGTAGAAGAAAATTTACAAAAATAAATCGAACAAATGTTGTGGTTCTGCAAGAATCTCACTGCTTGATTCTTCTTTAGCTTCCCACACTGACATTTGGGCTCATCCGTCCTGATGAGGGAGATGGAAGCCATATCAATAGCACATCAGCGAAAATTTCAATTAAAGGTCTTGGGTTCCCCCTCAAAGTAATTTTTAATGTTCTTATTTAAATTAATACAAAATATAAATGTGTCATCTTGAACAATGATGAAGGCATTTATTATCTTAGAAGAGTTCTTCTTCACCCCCCCCCCCCCCCACTGGCCCGCCCCCAACCCCAACTCCCTGTACACAAAAATATGACATACAGAGGCTGCCCCCCCCCCCCCATGGGTATCCATACCCCCTCATTGGCCCTACTGACATTGACCCTGGCTATACTATACCCGTGTTCAATACTCAAAACAGTGCCAAAGCTTGTGCCCCCCCCCTCCACCCCCTTATTTAAAATTAAATGACAATTTAATACAGCAATGCATAATGCCCTCATAAACATCACAGTGAATCAGCTTGAATCTCTCAGTTGCTTTTGGCCTGTTATTGCAAATACACGCATATTGCATATATATGACCTTCTATGGCATGATTCTATTAACCCCTTGACTACAGGAACCGGGTGGGTTGTGTACAAAGTCTATGGGGATTTCAGAAACTCGAATGGAACGGGTTAATTTCAAAGAATGATGACTACCAGCATTTAGTCTGTGTGTAAAGTTATACTATCACAGTTTATCAGTTATTGGGGTTTATAAAGTTAAGGTCAAATATGTTATGTAATCTGATGTAATGAAGTTGGAAGGCATTTTTCTATGAATTATAATAATGTTAGACAAATGTTTAAATCATATTAAAGACCAAAACAGGGAATATAACCTCAATGTTGAAATTTCATGTTGGTCTGCGAAATATTCAAATTTGAAACACTGTTCTTGGCTAAAAGAGAAATTTATCCCAACCCGTTCACTACGAGATTCTATAATCCTCATAGACTTTGTACATAGCCCACCCGGTTCGCGTAAGCAACGCGTTAATTTAGAGTCAACAAATCATTCACTATTCGTATTTATAAAAATAAGTTATTTTTTCCCACCTCTGTTTTGGTGGTTTCTCTGTATATCGGTTGCATTCCCTCATGTGCAGGTTCTCTCGGATCCATGATGGGTTCACCTGCAGAAAGAGAAAATAAGTAAACTCGATTAATAACTAGACATTTTATTATAAGGTGATATGCATAACCAGTCATGTCCACCCCAATTATTGTTTTGTTTTTATCCGATATGTCCACTGAGTAATGTTTGAAAATTTCACGTTAAATGGATCATGTTATATAGCCAAGTAATGAACAAAAATGCAGTGATATTCCCTAACTTATTGCACTGACTTTGAACACGGTTATGACTATCCAGTGACTATCAATCGTAAATATCCTTTTAACAAAAGGGACTTTCAAAAAAACCCAAACCCAAACCCAAACACAAACCTGTCCCATGCTTCTATTGCTTATAAGAATACAACAAGGTATGAGAGAACCGCTAGAGTTCCAAGTAAGTTTTGAGGATTTGGACAATGTATCCCTTTAAGGCAGGGTAGCATGAAATGTAGTCCCTCCCACTAAGAAAACATGTGATTTTCTTACTTTTCAATATGATTTTGTACAAACTATTCTTATGTATAGAGGTGCAAAATACCATTTAAATTTGTTTAAGGGGTTCATAATTGTTAAGGGATATTTCCCTGCAACACATAACAAGAAGCTTGTTTTGGTGACGTAATAATTTTAAACAATATATTCAGGTCAGATTTGTAAGATTTTACTTAGTAGTTAGTATACATGTTATCACATTCTCAACAGAGGAGGTTTTATTAATTAAGATTAATGGTAAATTTATATGAAAACGAACAAACGTAGAACTACAGATTTTGGTTACATTTGCAACAACATTTTGTCTAATACAGGATATCCATTCAAATATATAGACAGCTCTTTCCTTGGCTTAGTGTTCACCATTACAGCAATGTTTATAATACTGATGTTGATGACATATTTCTCTGCAAATTATAATTGTTACTTTGAAAATAAGGAACAATATTTATAGAAACGTCTATAAATGATGCATCTTTTATCACCGAGTTATGAGTGAAAGTACAGACTGTACAGTCATGATTACTCTAATTTTAATAGAAAATCATAGTACATTACTACATATGTATAGAACAATATTTAGTATGACTCCATTAACTACAACGTTGTTTAATGGGCACAGTATACACATTAGAAATATACCTTATTTTGTTTATAATCCATTCATTTTCACCAAAACGTTGTAACACTAACAGAACAATAGAGCAGTATGTATATAGCAAAAAATGGGTGGATATACTCCATTGAAAATCACTTGTCCGTCAATACATTCCCACGTCCATGCTTCACTGCATGTCTATTTGTATTGGTCAGGACCTGGTTTTGTTGTCACACGTACAGAGACTAGAACACTATTCTTTCCTCTTATTTCATTTATTCCAAATAAAATCTGATTGAGTGACTTTTGTCTGGTATTTATACATATTTTGTGGCGAAAAGATTTAGATTTACAGAGAAATAACCCGATTTAAATACATTCCTAAACAGATTTATGTGATATACATACTCTACTATTGTACAATACAGATCTGTAACTGTACTAAGCATTAGTATACCACTATTTGCTAAAGTATGCCAATTTTGTAGTTCATTGTATTTTTCTCTCTCTAAATAAACAAACTATTATTTCATTTTCTTTATTCTATAAACATATTTCTTAGAACTGTCTAATATACTGCAACTGAACACCCTAACCTATTAAACTCTTCTTATTTTCCTGTTGATAACCACTTTTTTTTTTGTTTAATGACACTCTATAAGAAGGACAAATCTCATGAATTTGATCTATAATATGATATTACAGTCAGTGTTGTTTTGCTTTATATCGGGGGAGAGGTTAGTAATAAAGTGTCTATATTGTAAGATCAATATATTCTATAGAACATTTTCAGAAGGTATATGATAAACAAAAGTATACTTAAGTGAACAGAGTGTACAATTATCAACCTACTTCAGATTCCTCTAACAATTCAAGTAGGACATTATCCACTGCGCTACATTCTTCATTAATACACTCGTTCGTGCTGCTGCTTCTCTTTCGAGCCGGCATGCTGTTGGCTCGCAGGAGATTCCCTCCGCCTCCCGTGCTGCGACTACTCGCCGAACTCAGCGTCATTGTCACCTTTCTCTTCCCGGAAGCCATAATGACCGCAGGAACTTAATTAGCGCGATGGTCAATGCTAACGGAGGATGGTCATAATCCACTTTGCGAACAGGTAGTCACCGTTTTTGGATATGAATCCAGAAGCAAATCATTTCAGAGACTGAGCAAAAACAACAAATTTCTCCTCCTAAAAATAATTCCAAGCGAAGAAAAGGTAGTCAAAAACCATGAATGTCATGTGTTGTGGATCTCATTTCAAAAGCTTTAGGTAAATATATTGAAAGTTATCTGCATCTGAACCCTGAACAAACTTCCTGGTCTGTCTTGACCATGCATGGTAAGTCCATGGTCTGACACTGACAAATGGAATACATGCTATGAACTGACAGCTAGCCAGGCTCAGGAAAATAAGTATGGGCTGGAAGAGCTACACAAATGTATACAATACACACTTGCAATACGGCGCATATCACAGTGCCCTAACCCAGCATGAACTAGATAGACCACACCTACACCTCAAACAGTTCTACTGGAATACTTATTACACCCCTAGAACTAGAATGTAAGAGTCCAATGCATTCTATTTATCTACAGAAAAAAGTACAGCTGGGCTAAGCCCATTAAACTCAAAAAGGGGATGCTGTCAGGGTGAAACTATTGTGAGGGAGTATGAATGACTGATTACATTGTGACAGTGGGCTGATTTATTGCACATTTAGCAACTAGATAGATAGATAGATAGATAGATAGATAGATAGATAGATAGATAGATAGATAGATAGATAGATAGATAGACAGACAGACAGACAGACAGACAGACAGACAGACAGACAGACAGACAGACAGACAGACAGACAGATAGATAGATAGATAGTTATATAATTTGGAATTTTATGTACCCTATATGGTCATGTTGGACAAAATGCTTACTGGTTAAAGGGATAGTTGAGTTTTGCTAGACTACTTTTTTTTTTGTGAGGTAATGAAAAACTGAGTGTAAAATTTGAAAGAGCATAATATTTCAATAATAAAATCATCTTTGTAGAGACGGCTGAAATATCCATAAATATAACAATTTGTAATCAAGCTGGGGCCCCAGGTTTATTAGAGAATTTTGAACCAGCCGTTAAAAAATTCCAAAAAATGCTTCCTCTTTTCAAAAAGTTACAAAATAGGTATTTAAATAGTTGTTGGTTATTTCTCTAACTAATCACTATTTCAACAAAACATCACATGCACAATATTTTATTCAAAATGGTTGAAACCGATGAGTGTTTAGAGAGCGCCCTCTTACATTTTAACGGCTCTTTTTGAATGATAACATGATCTTTACTACGTCATTTGTAATTTTGTGTTCCTTTCTAGTTATAACTATTAGTTTGTAATGTAATGGTGCAGGTTTTGGTTACTAAACTTCAGTTTCACCCAAACTGTACTCCAACCCAAAAAATACTTTTTTTTTCACGAGGGCGATTTTGAAAATTTTGAGGGAGAAAAACGCCCTCGTGAAATTATTCACGAGGGCTATTTTGGGGCTCACGGGGGCTCTTTTTTTTGTTTTACATCGTTTTCACTGCTCAAGGGTCTAATAAATGATTATCATGATGTGATCTATCCGATAATGCCATGTTTGGTACGTTTCTGGCGCTTTCCGATCATGCAAAAAGATGTTTAAAAAAATTTGTAAAAAAAAAAATTTAAAAAATTAAATTTTTTTTTTTTTTTTTTTTTTTTTCCGCCCCCGTGCCGTGGCTCACGGGGGCGATTTTAAAGGTATCGGGGGCGAATCGCCCTTTGCCCCCGTGTATTTTTTTGGTTGCTGTACTCTCCTTACCAGAACTCAACTATCCCTTTAAATACTAAATAGCATTTTCCTAAAATCTCTCTCTCTCAAAAAAAAATGAACTCTGCATACCAAGTCTGACCTCTCAAACTCCATCCATGCAACCATTCTTTTTTTCTTCTTTTTTTTGTGTGTGAAATATTGCAGGTACTGTCTGTCAGGATTGAGGCTGATGGAGGGCCCACTGAGGGGTGGAAGGTAATGGTACATTCCTACAGGTGTCTTATGTGACACTTACATGAGCATATATTCAAACCTGTCTTAGTGGCCACCTGTCTATAGCAGTCAACCTGCCTATAGTGGCCACCGAAAGTGATCCCCTGGCTGAGAAAAACAATGGTATGGCACCTGTCATAATGGTCTAGAGTTTACCTGTCAACAGTGGCCACTTTTCTTGTTTCCCTTTCAGATTTGACTGAATGAACTGCACAGATCGAGACCTTTATAGATGGGGAGTTGCACCTTTTGTGTTATTTGTTACAATAAGATTGTTGCATCAAATAAACAGATGTGAGTGATGTTTCAGTGAAACAGTTGTCCATTTTTAGTCAAAGTTGCACTCCGAATAAACTTTATTAAAAAATAACTGCCTTACAAGTACAGTATTATTAAAGTGTTTATTCAAAGAAAAAGCAACATAATCCAAGTTTCATCTTTCCAAAAAGTTCAAATCATACAGAAAATGAAAATATCACTTTCCAAGTACTCGCACATCCGAAAATTAAAACAAAAATGAAAATACTAAACGCTGCTTCAAAACCACAATCCAGCTACGAGCGGGGACCGATAGCTGGGTGTGTTGTACTGACGTAGAGCGAGGGGTTATCCAATCAGAAGCCTCGGTTTCTACCACATTATATACCGGATTTATACCCCTTTATACCAGGGATTCCGTGGTTGTTTAAACTATTTTCTATACAATTATGGTGGTTTAAACTGTTTGAACTAATAAAACAACAGTTTATATTCGTTGTAAAGTTATTCTTTTATTCATTAATGTGTCTGATAAAGTAAAAATAGGTAAATAAATCACCTAGTCTGCGAGTTGAATCATACTCGCCGGCAGCATGCATGATACGTGGAGAGCCACGACCGTGCGCGTATGCGGTGCAGGTGGACATCGACAATTAATGCATGCAATATAATATCGGCTAGTGCAGGTGTATGTAGCTCGCTTCAATTCAGCTCGCGTAAAGTGCACTATTATCAGCTGTTTTTGCAGGTAATTGTTCTCGTATTTTGTTTTAAAAGCCCTACAAACATGTAAGTAAAATAAGAGATAGTCTAGAATAGGTGTGATCGTAATAATCTTGCATTTTCGTTCCTTTTCGGAGCATTTTAAAAGTGCAATTACTTACAAGGCAGTCATGGCAGTTGGCGTGCAGCTAGCTAGTTATAGCTATAGAGCACAGCCTGTCTCGCGGAGCGGTGCCGCTGAAACTCTAGTGCGTGTTCGTATCATTCAACTGACGGGCATTTCTTTTTTCGAGGCACGTTCAATTTCCGTCTCTCAATTTGTCAAACAAATCTCTAATTTTGGGAAAATAACCACTCATACGGTAAAATATCTACTTTTACACTAACGTTGGGCAATTCTAGATTTTTGTTTCTTCATTTCTGATGTTGCAAAACGAGCGAGCGATGGACGTTGTAAACAAAATAATGCACGCAAACTGATGTATACCGCGATATAGCAGAGAATTCACCCCCTCGTCACACGTCATCGACCTAAGCGGCGAGATCGGGGTGAATTTGGGCCTGGTTTGGAGGGTGAATTTTTCTCATTTTCAATTTTAAAATATTTTTAAAAATTCAAAAAATCTGAATTTCTCGAGGCTTGTTAAGTACAAGATTACCTTCACAATCATACCAAATTCGACTCAATTTATAATCAATGAGCGAACCGTTTAATCATGAATGGATAGCTAGGCGAGTAGAGCATCCATGAAATGAAAAAATGAGAGTCACCTCACATTAAAAAAGCAATTTAACAGTGTGCAATCATGCACTCACAGAAAATGGATAATAACAGGGATCCAAATGTTGTTCAACTACTATTATTCAGATATATGTTTTCAATATAGATCAGGCCCACAAGGCAAATATTTCGCCCACTAAGTATCTATTTTGTGTTCACGGTTGGTAGCATTTCCAAATACATCTATTCTAAATCATGCAAGAAGAAAAAATATGTAAAAGTTTATTCTTAATTTGTAGGTTGAATGGTAAATTTGTAATAATTCAATTTGTCAAAATACAAGCTGCCTCACATGCCTTCAGCAGGGCTCGACTGCAGAAAGATCATTAACTCCTAAAAACTTAAATCCAGTACAGTACATGCTATTCAGGTTTCATTCAATGTCAGTCAAATTGTGAAATATAAATAACATTGACAATCTAGCAACAAATACATTTAGGACAAGAGATGCAGAATATTGCACATTATTCAGAAGAGCAATTAAATAACTAAAATATTTGTTACCCCCTACCAGTTATTTTACTGAATTGTTAAGCTAGAACTTTATTTCCCGTGTGCATGCATTTTATCTATACAAATTGTATTGTAATTGCTGAAAAAATGAAACGGAAATTTAAAAAAATCAATATCTGCAATACATAAACATGAAAAGCCAGTGCTCAGCCGAACTCATGATATACATACAATTTCTTCCTCCAATAAGTTGAGTAAAACCCCATCCACCGATGCGCACTCTTCATCCACACTGTGAGTGCTGTGGGCATGCTGTAAAACCAAGGAGTTTCTATTTACACTAGCAACATGGCGACCAGCCATCACTTCAAAACAGTTTTACCAAATTTCTCAAATCGTTGGGACACAAATCCACTGTCAAAATGCCTACTGTTCCATCACATACTTGATAAAGGTTTGAAAACAGTCTTGAAGTTTGTTCATCATTAGAAAAAAATACTTCCTCACTTAGCTAATAATCCTCCTTTAAATAAATGTTGGCAACATGGAGACCTGCAGCCATCACTTGAAAACAGTTTCACCTAATTTCTCAAATCGTTGGGACACAAATCAACTGTCAAAATGTATACTGTTCCATCACATACTTGATACTAAATTCATTTTTGCATGTTAACAAGGTTGAAACCAGTCTTGAAGTTTGCTCATCCTCAGAAAAATATATTTCCTCACCTAATGGTCCTCAGCAAAATAATTTGTTGGTATTTATCACAAAACTTAGTAGTGGCACATTTTCAAAGGTATGTCAATTTCCTTTTATGGACATTCCAGAACAATATTTGATTTTGTAAAATTTACTGAGACCCCCGTTTAAAATAAATCAAACCCATTTTTTGTTATTGTGGACCAAAATCTGTGGTGTATTATAATTGAACACCCACACATTACTCTGCCACAACTGAATAGAAATATGGACAAATAGTTTCAATCAACATCAAATAAATAAATCAATCAATCAATCAAAGAGGAACAATTACTTTGATTATATCGGCAACAATTCTTTGAAGCTCAGGCGTGACTGGAATGTGAGGAATTGACTGAGAGGAAACAATTTTTTTTTTACAGAAACAATACACGGGGGCTTGGGGCGAATTTGCCGCCGAAATGCAGAGGGGCCCCTAAAATGTTAATAGAGTTATAAAAATGCAAATCAAATTTTGGAGTGTCATTTTCATGCAGGCAAGCTTGAAAAGTAGCCCCGAAAAATAAATTCTTATTCTTTCCCTGGACAACTTTATTTCAACAATTTTAGTGAAAATGGCATGATTATAATGTCTAAATATTCATAAATAAAAATTCTAGCAAAATGTCAAATGTTTTATCTCTGTTTGCAGTTTGCACATACTCATCTGGATGGACCCTATATAAAATTATACATCAAAATGTTTCAACCTACTTTACATAAAATAGTACACATTTAAATCATGTATTATTTTATGTACACTCTCTTCAAAAATAAGAATTGCATCCTCATTTCACTTCTTTTTGTTAAACTGGAAATCTTGTAACATAAGGAGTAGACAATTAAACTTCTAGGAAACCAAAAAGGAAAACACCATTAAAAACAGATTGGTGTTATAATCAGATGATATGAACAACTTTTGATTAACAAGTTACTCTCTTTTTTTTATCATAAGCATTCATGCGATCGACATGCATAATTGAGCTCATAAATGTGATTTTATCATCTTACCTTCGTTTCCTCTGCATCTATGAAATACTCATACTTCCTGAATGAACGTCTTCCTACTAATCCGTCCATATTTAGCAGTTTTACTTCATGGGTTATCAAAGTTATATTGAAACCAATCAAAAGTTATAACTATAAGACCATTGACCATATAGGCATTCATGTACATTCATATGATGGACATGAAATATCCTCTACGAGACTACGACCAGCGCTCTATCATTGCATTTCGCACATGTAGGTGATTATTGATGTGTTTATTTAAATTTGATTGAGATAACGAATGCAAGCATCTGCCTGCTGTCACTTAACATTTAAATGTAAAAGTTATCTCGTCCTTCCAACAATAAATGGATTTATCTGAATGCTACATAAATTCTCTTTCCTTCAACTTCCATTAACAAATTCCACAATTGTCACAGCCTTGCCTTATATCAATCTAATACAAGTAGAGACTCGAGTATTAAAGGTAGTTCGGATTCTTAAATCAGATGGACAGTGCCATCTTGCGAAGGCATTGCACACTGTGTGGAATACACACTGGTTTAATGTTTATGCTGTGCGCACAAACCATCCTAGTTCAAAATGGTGGCCCGCTGTGTAGCATTTCCCATGCATGACAATCTTTAAATCAGCTTTAATCGTTATCCTACGTCCTAATTACTGTGAAATTAGTCAGGCTAAGTTGGCCTCAAAAAAGACGGGCGCACAAGGAAGTAACCAATAACAAGAAAACCGTCAAACATAATCCTGTCATTCAAGACTCAAAGAGTCATCTTAAAGGCATTCTGGCACTCATTTAACTAGCATCATTAAAATCTTGCTCACTAGAATGTTTATGTGACGGAAATAATTGACTATCAATCAAATTAAGGCTTTCCTGGTAAAAAGTAAGTATTCCCATTAATTACACTAAAATATTCACTAGAACATTATCGAGGGTTAGCAGTAAGTGGGATATTTGAAAACAAAATTAATCCGAGATTTATCATTCTGAGAGCCCAGTGGTTAAAATTTTCAAAATAAACAAACAATCCAGAAAGAGAATTAATATCTAAAAAGATGTTAAAGGTGAATGACAGTAGTGGGAAACGCCCCACCCCCTAAAAATGAAATGTACGCTCTTATTACCAACCATTTTTACTAATATGGGATTATACAAATTTGGCCAAGAAACCGCCTACTAATTGATATATTTGAAAAATTATAAATTGATCTGTTGCGGATAGATATCACCAACGCGGAATCACGCATACGCTACGTGCAATTTGACCACGTGCGTTCGCTATACAGGCTTGTCCCCAGCTTGTCGATATCTCCAGTCCAGCGCTAGCAGCGCGGACAGGTGCGAACGGGCGGTGGATTTATACATTTCACGGGCGGGTATTGGATTTCTTCCGATATTTCTGCATTTAACGCATCGTTAGGTTCGGATTTTACCACACAAGCCCTTTTTAGATACTTATTCAACAATATTGATCAATTATAAATGTTTTCTGTAACTTTCCCAAAACTGTTATTCATCTTTAAACATCAGAGATAAAGATGAAATGAAGAAGTCATTTGTCTGGGTAAATGAGGTACAAAATTAAAAATCAATATCCAGTAATTATATCCAGTATAATGTCACAATAAGGTGGGCCACTTTTATTCAAGTATTTAGGTAGAAAAATTCATCTTCAGAATCAAGTGTGAACATTTTGTATCTTGCTACCAAGATGCCTGTAAATATCAAAACCAAATTAAAAACAAATCTACCAAAGAATATTTTAACAGATCTCCCCATATGATATGCCTTATATACCTACCACCTTATTTTATCAACAAACCATCAAAACTTTAATATAATAAATCTCTGATTTATTTTGTTTTCAAAATAATCGTATGAAGCGTGCTATGATCATGGGAATAGCGCTATATAAATAACCGATATTATTGTTAATTTTCAAAGCAAATATCCCAAAATATACATTAAATAAAACTTCACCCACGTGATATTTACTGTCGCTCTCTCTCTCTGCCCCTCAATAAATGATGCTATAGAAATGCATGAAATGTAATTATACTGTACAAATAATACACTTTTCCAGAACAATGAGAACCCATTTTCGAAAGCAATTCTGGTTCAGAATCTGATAACATTTACTTAAACCCATTCCCTACTAGTCTTAGCTATTCCCATAGAGTTCATACAGGGCCCATCAGGTTCCCATACATGTAGGCAATGGATTAACCCATACCCTACTAGACTTATCAATTCCCACATAGAGTTAATACAGGGCCAATCAGGTTACCATAGGCAATGGGTTTATAAAGGGAAAAACTATCATTCATTCATTCATTCATTCATTCATTCATTCATTCATTCATTCACAAATTTGTATCAATATTTTTCTCAGAGGTACTGAACCGATAACCCTCAAACTTTTGTTACAGACTATATCCCCTCAGGTCTACATGTATTTACATGCTTACGTGTTTACTGTTGTGTACCGTGCATGTATTATGGTGGTTTTTATCGAGTATAAAAGTAAACAATAAATGAATATAATGATCATTAACAATGATCATTAACAAAATGAAGCATGTCCCTCCCTACATGTGTTCCAAGTATATATTGAAATTAGTAGAAATTTATTACAAATTCCTTTTGCTGATATATTGCAAAGATCATACCATTACTCTGGCAAAAAATGCTATTATAGTAATACTCTAGTCTGAAGTGGTTCAGTCTGTAATACAGGGGGAAGTTATCGAGAAAAGAACACTTTTAGTCAGGGGATGCGAGCTAAGACCCACCCCCCCCCCCCCCCCCCCCCCACCCCCGCCAACAACAAAAATTACAAAATTTACAAAAACAATTATGTAAATGGTAAAACCCTTTAAAATAATTAAGAAATACATAGCGCGAGCCTCTAATAATCAGTGCTCGCATTGCATCCTATGACCAGGGTAATAATATCATTGTAAAGAGATGATTATCAATCATATTAGGCGCTATATAAATTGAGTATATTATTTGTATTATTATCAATCTGACCATTCCACACTGCTGCTGAGCAAAAATACATTGGTCAATACTTCAGAAATGTATTTTTATATAAATCATTGAATCCATAACATATAGAATGAGGGCTTTAACTCTTCTTAACAATTAAGAAATACCATGAAATATTATGTTACATAGAACATGACCTTAGTATTGTGATCTATCAATGATTACACTTGCATATTATTTGTTACAAATACTATGTAAATATACTAAAGGATTGCAAGTGTCTGACATACCTTGAAAAGTTCTAATTATGTGATATGTACTAGCAGTGGCATAGCGTGGTCGGAGTGATAGGGGGCACCCCTTAAGTTTTTTCTATTTAATATTAGTGCCCCCCATGCCCCCCCCCCCCCCCCCCGTCACTACGCCACTGTGTACTAGTTACAGAAGTGTCCTTGTAGAAAAGCAGGTACTAGATCTAAACACATAATAATAACCCACTTAGAAAAGTTCACCTGCATAAATATTGCCAATAGAGGGCAGTAAAGAGATTCCTTAATGGCCATGATGGATTCCTAATAAGACTTGAGGGCAATTCCAAGGTAACACTGTGACGATCAGAGGTTGTTTAAAGTAATGTTCAGAACAAACTTTCTTATGCATCTACCACTATTTTACCAATTATTTACAATGGGAAAGAAAATACAAATTCGCTATAAACTTCTTCTTTTTTTACATGTTCAGATACTAAGCAAACTCTCTGAACTACAGGAACATTTTACAATTTTTTCACATTGATTCTTTGTGCTAGACATCAAGCTAGAACATCCAAATAAAAATTTAGAAAAACTGTAACCTATACATTACCATACATTTCACGCATAGTTTTCATAAAGTTTGGAAAAGTAGGTGGTTGGTTGCACATCAATCTCTGGGACATCGTAAAGAAAACTAAATTCATTCTTAGACTCACATTATTGCTTTCTCTGAGAGATATTGTAAAGAAAACTCAATTCCTTCTACTCACATTTTTGCTTTGGAAGATGTCGACAGAGCTTGCGTTAGAGAGTCTTCGTTTCTTCTTCTTGTGCAGGACGATGGCGTGCTCCTTCATGACCTGTTGTCCTCCCGTGGGCCCAACTCTATGGGGCCCTAGGCCTGGCATCATCGTCACCGTGCTCACGGCACGGCTCGGTGGCGCCTGCGACATCCTGTCAGCCGGGATGTTGCCGTTGCGCGGAGTGTGGTTCCACGGATAGGTCACCGGCGACTTTTGCTGAGCGTCTTGAAAGTCGTCGTCCGATTCAAAGACATCGTCGTCGGGAATTCTCTCTATATTGCAGAAATAAAAGTGGCATTTCATCATGACAGCTAGATCATGTTATTCGAAGTACATTTCATACAAGTCTATCTACTTGAATCTTTGAAAATTAGGTGCAGAAAATTAAATTAAGATTATTACTTTTATGTATGAGAAAATACATTTCAAAATTTATTCTGGTGAATTCCATGTACAATCATGTTCTCTTTCTGCATTCTTGAATAACATTTTTTGCAATAATTACCACTGATTTTAGTCCATTTTGAAATAATGTCAGACTATATAGTGTGCTACATCTGAAAATGATATGAAGTTACCTTGTTTTTGTGTCCAATTTGTATTTATGTCAGTGAAATGTTCTATGTTTTATTCACTAGGGTATTAAATATAATAGTACCACTTACAGATGATGAAGTCTATAGGCAGAAATAGAAATGCAATAAATCCATAAATGTCATGTACTGGTACGTGGTCCATATTCTAAGTAGGTTCGCAACAGGTATTTCCTAACTGAAAATGCTGTACAAGTTTATTAAAGCAATTTATGCACTAATTCAAGCTTGCAAATTGCATACTCAAGGCTACAGAAGGGGGGGGGGGGGGAGGATGCAGGTAAACCAACTATGTAAGTATTATTATATCTCTTCAAGTTTTAAAAGCAAACCAACCAAACTAAATAAAACAAAACTAAGAACAGATAACAGATATTTCACTTTTCTTTGTTACCTTACGATATAAAAAAAAGTCATATGTATCATAAACTGTCAGCCACAAGAAAGTAAACTTTTAGGTGACACTTACTGAAGGCCACATCAAAACAAATTGCAAAGGAACACATGAAAGTAATATAAGAACATATGTCAATAGCTGCATGAACTATGGTTTAACAAAATTAACATTACCCAAGTACAAAGTTAAGCATTTTGCAGGTTTGGACACTGTGGTATTTTAATCTAGGTATGGTTTTGTAGCTAATTTGCATTGTTATGTTTTGTTGATATCTCATGATTGGCACATGAATGTTGCTAGCTTTTTGAAAAAAAATTGAAAAGCTTTTTGAAAAATTGTATAAGACAGCATTAAAGGGTACCACCACCCAGAAATAATATTTTTATAAATATTGGCAAACGTTTGGCACGTACGGAACCATCAGGCAATAATGGTCCCGTAACCGTGGTATTAATTGCATTGTTTATGAATTATACAACCCTTTACAAAATGTTGGGCATCTGTTTGATATCACACAACGGTAATAAAACATATAATTATGTTTTGTTCTTTGCATGGTGGTCCCCTTTAAGTCATAATTAAGACACTAATCATAATACATAAATTAAAGCATTTGAAAATTACAAAAACAAATAATCATGCATAAAGGGGAAAAGGCAAAGCACCTGGGTCATTCCATGTCAAATCACCCAATGGATTTCATCGTACCCCCTTCAAATTTGTTCATATTTAGTATGTATGATATTTCAACCTTTCAAAGCGCAAATATTTAAATTTTATCCCAATCCGCCCAACGGTTTTGGCGCTATGGGCGATTGTTTGGGGGTAGTTTTGTCAAAAATGGGCGTGGGCACCGTTTTTCAAATCGCCATTGTCCGTTAACCGTTGGGTCAATTTATTTTTTAATGGTGTCATTGGACTGGAGATGTTATATGCAATCTATTTATGCCATTTGTTTTCATGCATGAGCGAGTTTGGATACGATAACCTTTGACCTTAGGCTTCAACCTTCCGTTTTACCTCGTGGATCAAATAATTTTGAGAATTTTTTTGGCTTAAATCTTGGCTTGATATAATATCTACAACATATGAAAGAATTGGAGATGTATTATTTCTTGTTTTTTCTACAGCCTTGTTTTAAGTTTGCAAATTTCATGTAAAATTGAATTATTTTAGACCTACACCCATGTCCAAGAATTCTATAGGGGTGTATTGTATGAAAAAGACCTATTCAAAGTCAGGATTAGAGCCTATTCACACTCTGGGTCACCACTGTTAAATATACCTGCTAATCCCCATACAATAGCAATCCAGACAAATGACATTCTAATGATACCACATGTTTCCAACCTGACAATGGCCCTGTTGCAGAAAGAGATAAATCACTTGTGAGTCAGATCAAATGTTCTAAATGCACACATCTGATTGGTTGAAACGCAGAAAATGTCTCTCTCTGCAACAGGGCCTAGGTGGAGATGTTTTCTTGAATAAAATCTTTCAAGTTCAAATTATTGCAAACTTGTACATCAATTATGAAAGCAAATATCTACAGGTATCCCTTTTCAATTAATTTAATGTTTCTATGCAACATAAATTCATGCAATAGTAACATGATTTGCAATTGTAAACATTCAACCCTGATTATTTCCAACTAAACCAAACACAAAAACAATGCTGTTTGATATTCCACTCATTTTGATTTTTAATGGCACTTGTTTTTAAATGCATTAATTGCAATAAAAAAACAGTGCAATTTGAAATTTCACAAACCATAAATAATGCATTAAGCAAATGTGATGATTCACAGAAATGGACAGGCATGCGCAAGTTCTTGTGACTTTTGAAATTAGGTCATTTGTCTTTAATCTAAGCTCTTTCATAGCATGAAGAGATAAGTATCGCTGATTTTCACACATAGTGTACGAAACAACTGTAGACATATTGTGGTAAGATGAAATCTTAAACAATCATTGGTTATTAAATTATGAGCAGTTGTCTAGAGGGAAGTTACTGTTTGTGTTTGGTAGTTGGAAAGAATCAGGTTTGAATTTGTACAGATTGCAAATCATGTTAATATTGCATGAATTTCTGATGCATAGAAACATTAAATTCATTGAAAAGGGATACCTGTAGATATTTGCTTTCATAATTGATGTACAAGTTTGCAATTTGAACTTGAACTTGGAAGATTTTATTCAAGAAAAGATCTCCACCTAGGCCCTGTTGCAGAGCGAGACATTTTCTGCATTTCAACCAATCAGATGTGTGCATTTAGAACATTTGATCTGACTCACAATTGATTTATCTCTTTCTGCAACAGGGCCATTGTCAGGTTGGAAACATGTGGTATCATTAGAATGTCATTTGTCTGGATTGCTATTGTATGGGGATTAGCAGGTCTATTTAACAGTGGTGAGCCAGAGTGTGAATAGGCTCTAATCCTGACTTTGAAAAGGTCTTTTTCATACAATACACCCCTATAGAATTCTTGGACATGGGTGTAGGTCTAAAATAATTCAATTTTACATGAAATTTGCAAACTTAAAACAAGGGTGTAGAAAAAACAAGAAATAATACATCTCCATTTCTTTCATATGTTGTAGATATTATATCGAGCCAAGATTTAAGCCAAAACATTTCTCAAGATTATTTGATCCACGAGGTGAAACGGAAGGTCGAAGTCTAAGGTCAAAGGTTATCGTATCCAAACTCGCTCATGCATGAAAACAAATGGCATAAATGGATTGCATATAACATCCCCAGTCCAATGACACCATTAAAAAATAAATTGACCCAACGGTTAACGGACAATGGCGATTTGAAAAACGGTGCCCACGCCCATTTTTGACAAAACTACCCCCGAAGAATCGACCATAGCGCCAAAACCGTTGGGCGGATTGGGCTAAAACTTAAATCTTTGCGCTTTGAAAGGTTGAAATATCATACATACCAAATATTAGCAAATTTGAAGGGGGTACGATGAAAATTTTCACTTTTTTTGGGTGATTTGACATGGAATGACCCACCTGGCAAAATGAAATAAACAAAAATTGTATTTACATCAAAGCACGAGAGTACACAAAATTTCACATAAAGAGAATTAATGTATGTTTTAGGCATAAACGTCATGTTCAAAATTATTATAATTAAATGACGCATTTAAACAGTTTATTTAAAGACTCTTCCAAACACCACCGTTATGTAATTTAATGTTAAGTTTAGAATTATAGTTTTAAGATTTAATTATATGGAAATTAGTAAAAGGGTCATTGATAACACATTAACAAATTTCCAACATCATCATGAGGTACCCGTTGGTGAAGTTCTGCCAAGTTCCAGCAATGCTGCATCGTTGTTAGATTGAACATTTGTGCCAAAAATGTCCTCCATTTTCCTTTATTATTGTATTTACATCTGCCCCTACCTTGTTTGCCTTTTCTTGCTTGCTTTATTCTCTGCCGTGGCATCGTCAACATCAAAAGCAAATAGGAAAGGGAGCAGCAGATACATGCATGCACAGTAGGTATTTTATGGAAACAGATCTACATCGGCATGCAAATGGTATGGTGGGCAAATACTGGAATGAAACAACAGAGGCATGCATGGTGAAAATTTAGGTATAATTAGGTCAAATCTTGTTATTTTTAAAGTTGTTAGCATACAGTGAAACTTGTCTAGTTAGTGACAAACCCAGGGGAACAAGAAAATGGCCACTCTCGACATCAGGTGGCAACCATCAACAGAATAAATAACAGGATTACAAATCAACATCGATTCGTGTTCTCTTCTGGAGGAGGTTCATTACAGACAGGCTGGCTGCTAGCTGCTATCTCATTAAGACGGTTGGACTATGATTATAGACACATATAGGTTACATACTGTGATAGTGATGGGTAGTGGTGGTGAAAGTGGTGGTGGTGAAAGTGGTGGTGGTGGTGGTATTAATAGTAGAAGTAGTATTACTGTTAGTGGTAGTGGTGGTGGTGGTAGTAGTGGTAGTGGTAGTGGTGGTACAATATAGTAGTGGTAATGTTAGTGGTACTGGTGGTGGTAGACTGGTAGTGGTAGTGGTGCTGGTAGTAGTGGTAGCGGTAGTATAGTAGTGGTAATTATGTTAGTGGTACTGGTGGTGGTAGTGGTACTGGTAGTGGTAGTATTTATAATGGTTGTATTAATAGTGGTAGTGGTGCTGGTAGTGGTAGTGGTGGTAGTAATTGTAGCGGTAGTGGTAAAATTAGTGGTGCTAATAGTGGTAGTGGTGATGGTACAATTGTGTGGTGGAAATGGTTACTAGTGGTTGAGCTTGTGACTTTGTAGTCATAGTTGTAGTAATGATCGTTTTGGTTGCATGGTGATGGTGGTGCTGGTGGTGGTGGTAGTGGTAGTGGTAAGGGTAGTGGTGGTGGTGGTGGTGGTGGTGGTGGTGGTGCTGGTGGTAGTAGTAGTGGTAGTGGTAGTGGTGATAGTGGTGGTAGTGGTAGTGGTAGTGGTAGTGGTAGTATTAATAGTGGTAGTGGTAGTGGTGCTGGTAGTGGTGCTGGTAGTGGTAGTGGTAGTAATTGTAGCGGTAGTGGTAAAATTAGTGGTGCTAATAGTGGTAGTGGTGATGGTACAATTGTGTGGTGGAAATGGTTACTAGTGGTTGAGCTTGTGACTTTGTAGTCATAGTTGTAGTAATGATCGTTTTGGTTGCATGGTGATGGTGGTGGTGGTGGTGGTGGTGGTGGTGGTGGTGGTGGTGGTAGTGGTAGTGGTAGTGGTAGTGGTAGTGGTAGCGATAGCAGTAGCAGTGGTAGTCGTAGTGGAAGTGGTACTGGTAGTGGTAGTTGTAATGGTAGTCTTAACAATGGTAAATGTAGTGGTAGTGTTTGTGGTAAAAGTAATTGTACTGATATGGTAGTGGTAGTATGGTGGAAATGGTAGCACTGGTTGAGGTAGTGATCAGTTGTATTGGTAGTGATATTGACTATGCAGTTGTAGTGACTTTTTGGTGATGGTGGTGGTGGTGGTGGTGGTGGTGGTAATAGTAGTATACAGTATAGTAGTTTGGTAGTGGTGGCAGTAGTGGTGTGGTGGTAGAAATGATTTGTCTCATAATTTTGTTTCTAAAAACTTTACCAATTGTTTGACTTGTGCTTCTAAAATGTTTAGCCTATCGAGCAAACACAACAAATATTCTAAAACTACACTCAGAGTAGAGACCATAGGAAATGCCTAAAAACATTACAACTAAAAGGATTAACAATGTGCACAACAAACATTTGAGGCTTTTTAAAATGACGAGCATTAATCACTCGTCTTCTACGAAATTTACATGCATGCAAAAAACAACAACATATTTGTGACAAAGATAATATCACATAACTTACTAGACCGAGCATTCAGTCTATGCTCAAGAAATGTGTCCTCATGCAATACATCACGATGTGCTGAATTCACTGAGACAAAGAGGTATCAGACATGAGAATTACAGAGGTAATGAACATGCTGTCATTGCTTCTAACTTAGAAGATTAAACAACTATAATACAGTGGTATAGTGTTGATTGGGGACAATAAAATATTGCAAATTATTTTGTCTTTATTTTGTAAATAATTATCCTTTTATGAATGTTATTGTTTTATCAAGGGGCATGCCCCCAGCTCTACGCCACTGTATGCAGACTCTGAAACAATCAAATGTACAAGTTAATGTTCAACTGAAGAAGATGTTTCATTTGAAATGCTTCTTCTTTATCTATCTATCTATCTATCTATAGATCTATCGTCCAAAGAGATCCATTAACTTTGTCATAAAAATCACTTGGAACTTTCATACTTCTCTCGTACCTTGTCATTTGGCTTATTATGGTATGGTAATTAAGGGACAAATGAATTTCAAATGTCTCCCCAATTATGAAGATATTTATGATCAAATTGGAAAACGTTGTGGAACAATTTTATATTGTAATCAAGAGTATCCCAATTTGGATAATCAATCGTCCATAGTATACAAATTCGGATACTTCACATGAATGATCAAATGGGATAAAATCTAACATCAATTGTAACTTTTTTTCACTAAGTAAACAATTTCCTTTTCTATGAAAACTATGAAAAAAACAAATATCATTCTCAAGAATCTTGCAATGATATTGGTATATAATTAGATTGATATATGACATAAACGGTACCCCGGGGTACCAGACGAAAATCCGCCATTTTGTTTAATTATTTATTTAATTTGTAGGGCTGTACTGTGGGTATAGCGTGCATACAATCGCGCGCTGCACTGCATGCACAACGCAATAGCTGCGGTATGGTTGGACGCAAGATGGCGCTATGCAACGCGGTACCCACAGAAATACAATATAAATACTAGAACCCCAACTGAATAAGCGTATAGCGTTTTAAACACAGAGATAGGCCACACCTTTATCAGCAAGTTTTTGAAAATACGCACCGAATGTCATGCAAATGAGGTAGTACGTCAGATTTTGTTCCTTTGAATAAATTATCAGACGTGGATTCATTGGATAACTTAACACATTACGCAAAAAGCTAAAGTAATTACGCACTGCGCACTTGCAGTTGCCATGGCATTTAAACACGCACTTCTCAGCAAAATTGCGCTTCATAATACCAAAGACGCTTAAGTATTCTAATTCATCTCTATTATTTTAATTACGCGCAGTACTAACAGTTACGCGATGTCATGTATTTAATTGCGCACAGTCAAGAAACAGGGGATTTCCCTACTAGGATCAAAATATTGTTTTTCATTGTGACGTCATAACAGAGGCATACCATAAATTCTTGCGTGATAATTGTGAAGTTCGCGCCCGCGCATTATTATGAATGAATTTACGCTAATATTACCATGGCAGCCAGTCGAATTAACATAACAATCGGTGGTTCTCTTCATTACAAATTTGGCCAACTTCCATTTTGAGTTGGGGGGGCCTGGCGGTACCCCGGGGTACCGCGTGTGTCATCATATGTAAAATAACAGGCCCTGAAAAAGATAAATTTTGTATTGATCAAGTATGGTAGGCCTATATGATTGAAGTCTCCAATATCACTTTTGGAAAAACATTATAAAGTTTATGGTTCACTCCACATCTACTAGTAAATAGGTCCAGTTAACTGGACCATTTACACGCAACATATAGGAAAAAGCGTTGCATCGACATACCCAGCTGATGCCATCTACCGACAAGAAATCGCGCAGGAAGCTTGCTCTTGAATACTAGTGCATGAGTATTCAGACGCGTCCGTTTGCGCTCTCAATCCCGGAGTGTTCGCTTCGCCGCCTGCGTAGCGCAGCTCGCTCGCCGCCGCGACGAAACACGTGTTATTCTATGAGAGACCGATCTTCTTTGCGATGGGATATTATAGCGCGGGGTGGGCGTGCACGCTTCGGACGTAATAATCGATATATGAAGGGCGTATTTACTCAAAATACACGTTTACTAAAGATTCTCCTTTTAAGAATTTGAATAGTTTACCTTCCGATTTCATTAAGTCAAGTGTGATCAAATTCATCAAAACTTGAAATGATACAAATATGAACGATGGTGATCAGACTCAAATTAATAAAATCCGAATGTAAACTTTTCCTAGTCTTAAATTGAGATATTTAGCAAATTTGTATTTTGAGCAAATAGGCCCTTCATCACGGTTCATACTTTGTATACATGCGGACTACGTTTCAGGGTGTGCAACACTGCAGCAACTACTCATTTTTTCCAGAGAAAAAGAGCTCACATGCTACGATACGGAATCCAAACCACAACAAAAACGGCATATTTGGTAAGCATAGTAGTTTAACTTTATTAATTATTAAAAATTTACATGAACAAACATGTTCAAGACCCAAATAAAAACACAAACTTCTTGGACGGGCTTGAACATGTTGTCAAATATGGCGCACGTATATGCAATGCTAATTGACCTATGTGTGGTTCACTCTATCATTTTGTATTATCAAAAAATAGATGACACATGGAAATGGATGATACCCAATATCTGCATCCAGTTATAATACAGCTTCCATAAATAGTCCAATATATTCACGGCATATAGTAGATCGACAAATCTATCGCTTTCATGGCCTTTTTGACATTATTATTGTTATTTTCACTGGCGGCATTCTAGCTTGCCGACAGTGAAAATAACAATAATAATGTCAAAAAGGCGGCATAATCGTGTATTAGGCCCCACCACTGCTATACTGTATACATATAACCTAACCCTATAACCCTTTAAACCCTAACCCTAACCCTAACCCTAACCCTAATTTGGTGGCTATAGGTCAGATTAATGGCTATAGGTCAGATTAATGGCTATAGGTCAGATTTAGTGGCTATAGGTCAGATTTAGTGGCTATAAGTTGGCTACATAAGTGTATAGCAGTGGTGGGGCCTAATACACGATATTGCCAAAAAGGCCATGAAAGCGATAGATTTGTCGATCTAGGCATATAGCATAGCAACATAGTCGTACTACTACTACTTCATCACTGATGTTTGCATGATCAAGAAATGTGCTGCGCTAGCAAAAGGAAAACAATGTATACACACAGACTGACAGAGCATTATTTACACTCCTTAATCTTATATTAATTATGTTGAGGTTTACCTCCGTCGACTTGAACTCGCGGTGTGGTTTGTAGAGGTGGTAATCTTGCGTGTAGCTTCATCACTGGAATTGGAATATCATGCTACATGTATATGAAATCAAAATCGTTGGGAAAATCCTCCTATCTAGAAACCCCTCTAGCGCTAAAGGCCTCTATAAAGCATCATTACAATGGCATGCAGCTGCAGTATACAGTAATAATGCGAAAGACCGTGACACTGACAGGTGGATTGTATGTTACACAATGCACAGAAACACGGTTATATTAATATTGTTGCCTTTGTCACTCAAACAATAATCATATTCTATGTTCTCGTGGTGGTAGCTCCAAGCAATGATGTCGTCTCACTCTCAGTCATGCTTGGTGAAAACATCCATTTAGAATCGTAATTAAATCGGGGCTAGAGCTCTGTCATTAATTATGTTACGGTCCTACTGTCTGATATATGTTCCTGAACTCAATCGATATGAATTAATCCAATTGCATGTATATATATATGTCTACGTTCAAAGAGGTGATAATAATATATCGCGTGCTTGCAGTAATGATAATAAGAGGGGCCTGACCACTGCATGCACAGGCTTCATTTGGCCACAGCATGCATGCAGCAGAAGGTGTATGTGCAGCAGAAGGTGGTTCCGAAAGGTATTCATTCATTCTGCACTTAGTACACGGTGGTTGCCATGACGCAACCAATCAATGGGATCGGATTCGTCGATTTTCAGGAAGGGGTATCAGCATAAATGGTGCGACAGGTGCGCAGCGCAGCCATCGATAAGTGCAGCACGCTGTGGAAAGGTATTGTGTTGTTGTTGTTGTTACTATTGTATGGCAATCAGTCAAACATTACTATTGTATTGCTCATATTTCTTCTCTTCTTCTTCTTCTTTCATTTAATTTTAGTACCGAATTATAGTACTGTGCAGTGCTGCAAGTAAGTTGTGCTAATATAAACAAGCAAAATATGTTATAAACTGAAATATGTGTAGTTCCGCACATTTCAGAAATACAGCCTAGCATATTATAGGCCAAACTGCTATTATTAATTGTAATTTATAGCACGATTAAAAAGGATAAGAATAACGAAATTGGTTACAATAATCTGTCCAGACTGACTGCGGAAAAGAAATAACAAACATACGTCATGATGTCGATGGATAAAGACTGTCAATTTCGAGTATTGCTGCAATTGTGTCGTATCCTTCTATATACCTAGGTCTATAAAACGAA